>NW_026468698.1:0-12475 GCF_026875155.1 Cherax quadricarinatus | reverse complement strand
TCACCCCCTGCCCTCTCTTGCTCACCTCGTTATAACACACCCACCACCACAAGTACTAATACATCCCTTGTTGCAGAGATTGAAAAGGGGAAAATCCATATAAAGGGACAAAAAATTGCAAATAGATTTAGTAATATTAGTATAGAAATGAGAGTATCTGTCCGGCCTCCCCTGCGGGTCGTCACCGAGGACTCACAAGTCACCTGGGGATTTTATTTTTTTTTCCTTTCACAGTTCCTTTGCTTTTTACCTATTGTGGTTTTTTGAAATTTTGTTTTTTCCTGTTTTTTCTGTCTACCAGCGAACTTTGAATAATAATAATAATAATAATAATTATAATAATAATAATAAATAATAATATAATAATAATAATAATAATAATAATAATAATAATAATAATAAAAATTAATAATAATAATAATAATAAATCCATAAAATTAGTTTAAATCACGTTTTACTCTAGTCATTCTAGCTCAATACATAGTCAAACCAAATTCACTATATTAGACCATAGTGCAATTACTGTGGGACTAGTGCTATTTTTAATTTGTATTTTTTTATTTTAGATTAAAACCTATTGAAACTATAGCCCCTTCTAGCTCAAAACATAGACTCCACAAAAGTCATTATTAGACCTTAGTGCAATTACAAGGGGGAGAGTCTTGTTCTATTTTTAATTTGTATTTTTATATTACTAGTTTATACCTAGTTGTACTTTAGTTCATTCCAGCACAACACATAGCAACATCAACTTCATTATGTGTAGTAGTGACTATTACCCCTACATGACCAAAATACTCTAGCTATATACTTGTCCAACTTCCCACCACTACAGATATCAGTACTAGAACTCAACACACAACTCAGGATATAAATAACCATAATTTAAACCTAGAAGATGATTGATCACGTTGACCCTGATCTAAACCTCCATAATCTGACACCCAATCAAAACCTATTGGAAAGTAACTGCCTTTATTACACAGCATCACAAGCCACCACTATCCTAAACAATGCTAAAAGTCTATCAGTACTTAACTACAACATCAGGTCCTTAAGCAAACACTATGATGACCTCCTAGCACTCCTTGAATCACTAAAGACCCCCCTTTCCTGCATTATTCTTACTGAGACCTGGCTTAAGCAGGACACAATAGATATTTTACCCTCTACCAGGATACACAGCAATTCACAACTGCAGACCAAACCAATTTTGGGAGTGGTATTGCAATCTATTACTCTAACCAATTATCTTGTATTAGCACCACTTGCTTTAGTGATGAATATGGGGAATACATTTTTGCTAATTTTACTGTAAAAAAACCTTAAGACGCCTTAACAATCGGTGCCATTTACCGGATCCCTCACACAAACATCCCAAATTTCAGTGAGAAATTAAAGTCACTAAAAAAAAAACAGACAAATGAATAAGCACCACCTTTTTCTTAGCTGGAGACTTCAATATCAACCTTGGCTTACTAGATGATCAGCCTGTAAAATGATTTCATCAACAATATGAACAACACACTGCTCATACCAACAATAACTAAACCAACCGGCTCACTGAGACAAGTGCAACCATAATAGACCACATATGGACCAATTTTATAGCCCCCTTAAATCAGGGATAATCACAGATAGCACTACAGACCACTCCCTACCTTCCTCCTGACAAAACATTAGTAAACCACCACTTGATACAACAAAGTCTCATTTAGACTCCTGACGAGGCCTCAGTAAGGAAATTCACAAAATGACCTAGAGACTGTTGACTGGCCTACAGAATTCTCCCAAAGGGCCAATGGTATTGATGGGTGGACAGAACATTTTTCTTAACAAATTACTTAGACTATACAACAAACATTGTCCTATAAAACAAAACAGATCACAAACAAACGGCTTGGCTGCCCATGGCTAACCAGCACCATTCTGAAATCCATTGACAAGAAACACCAATATGAAAAGCAATATAGACAGGGTTAATACACAAAAATATTCTTAAACACTATTCATCAGCTCTCACCAAAGTAATAAAGAAAGCCAAACAACTATACTACTCCCGTAGATTCACAGACACTAGAGGAGGGTATAAAAAGACCTGGAAAACATCTCTCAGATTCTAGGGACCACAAAACTGAGAAAAACCAAGAATATTGTCCCAACTAAACCTAATGAAACACCACTACATCCACTGACACAGCTACAAGATAAACGACTTCTTCTCAACCCTAGGATCTAATCTCGCCAGTAAATCCCACATACCAATGCCCATGCCGGGGATACCTAGATGGGAATTTCCCCAAATTCCTTCTATCTCGCACCAACTGAGCCCACGGAAGTCACCGAGATTATAAAGTCACTTAAAAATAACTCGGGGAAATCTGTTCATGTCCCACCATTACTGTACAAGCGAGCGGCCCTGTCCTTTCGCATGCAAATTTTATTACTTTTTAACAAGTCATAGAGACTAGCACCTTCCCGAAACTACTCAAGATGGCAAGGGTTACACCAATACATAAAGGTGGTGACCCTACAGACTTAAACAACTATAGGCCAATATCTAACTTACCATTGCTATCCAAAATCTTTGAGAAACTCGTGCACAGGAGACTGTATTCATTTATAACGGCTCAAAACATACTCAACCCCTGCCAGTTTGGATTCAGGAAAAATAAAAGCACTAATGATGCAATCATAAAAATGCTAGATCTGCTTTACACAGCATTGGAAAATAAGGAATATCCACTAGGAATTTTTATTGACCTAAGAAAAGCTTTTGACACAGTAGACCAGTAGGCCTATACCTTGACAACAACCTGAATTTCAGCACCCATATCCAGCATATAACCAAAAAAGTATCCAAAACGGTTGGGATCCTCTCCAAGATACGATACTACATGCCGCAAAATGCCCTTCTCACACTATACCACTCACTTATTTATCCATACCTCACCTATGCTATTTGTGCTGGGGATCAACTGCAGCACACACCTAAAGCCAATAATAACCCAACAAAAAGCTGCAGTAAGAATAATCACTAAATCCCATCCCTGGCAACACACCCCCCCCCCCTCTTCATAGACCTAAACTTACTCCCTGTTCAGTACATCCACACTTATACTGTGCAATCTACATCTACAGGGCCTTAAACTCTAATATCAACCTTGACCTAAAACGCTTTCTTGATAGTTGTGACAGAACCCACAGGCATAACACCAGACACAAACATCTCTACGACATTCCCGTGTCCGACTAAACCTTTACAAAAATCAATGTATGTCAAAGGCCCTAAAATCTGGAATACCCTACCTGAGAACTCTAGAACTGCAGACACATTCATCACCTTCAAAACTACCATTAGAAAACATCTTATCTCCCTGATACACCCCGTCAACTAACTACACAAATACCACCTGGTGGTTCACACTTACACTCACTCACCCATTTGACCATAAACAGAAATATTAATCTCAATCTTAAATAATGAATCCTGTGATACTCCAATACTGAAACTATGTACTGTGCCAAAACAAAAGCATTCACATTGCTAAACTCACAAACTAGTATTTAGTCACTTAGCCATAATACCAACTTACCTCATAATTTGTAATATTTTAAACTTAAGATTTAATCTAAGTCTGCCCGAAATGCCTAGCCCATGCTAGGCGTTCTAGTGGTACACTCTGTAATCATTATTTTACTACATGTAAACCACACAATAACCAAATTTCTGTAAACTCAGCATTGTAATCCTTATAGAGAATAAACTTTGAATTTGAATTTGAATTGAATAATGATACCTGGAGGTCAATGAGGCCGACTTCACCCCCAGATGACCTCATCCTCCACTCCAACATACTGGAGGTCATGTTACCAGCACGGTGGATGGTTGACAGACCTTGGAGTCGACCTTCATCCACCCAGATGTTTCCCTCAAGTGTCGTGTTGAACAGCTGAAACAAGTGCAAGATGTAGTTTTATTGAGAGCTTTTCGGTCCTGGGAGGGAAGAGAGGGTAGTAGTAGTACTAGTAGTAATAGTAGTGATAGTAGTAGTAGTAGTAATAGTAGTGATAGTAGTAGTAGTAGTAGCAACCCCCCCCCCCCACTCTTCATAGATCTAAACTTACTCCCTGTTCAGAACATCCACAGTTACTACTGTGCAATCTACATCTACAGGACCTTAAATTCCAATATCAACCTTGACCTAAAATGCTTTCTTGATAGTTGTGACAGGATCCACAGGCATAACACCAGACACAAACATCTCTACGACTTTCCCCGTTTCCGACTAAACTTTACAAAAATTCTAAGTATGTCAAAGGGCATAAAATCTGGAACACCTTACCTGAGAACTCTAGAACTGCAGACACACTCATCACCTTCAACATCTTATCTCCCTGATACACCCCGACAACTAACAACATAAAAACCACCTCTTCACACTTACTCTCACCCACTTCACTATAATCACAGAAATACGAATCTTAATCATAAAATAATGAATCCTAACTAGTCACAAGTTTGCCAGTCATACTATAATATAGAACCTGCGTATTGTGCCAAAACAAAAGCATTTACATTGCTAAACTCACAAAGTATAATGTAGTCACTTAGCCTTAATACCAACTTACTCCATAATCTGTATTAATTTAGAGTTAAGAATTAATCTAAGTTTGCCTGAAATGCCTAGCCATGCTAGGTGCTCTAGTGGCCCCCTCTGTAATTAGTATTTTATAACATGTAAACCACACAATATCCAAAATCTATAAACCCCGCATTGTAATCCTTATAGAGAATAAACTTGATTGATTGACTGATTGATAGTAGCAGGAGCAGTATATATATGTATATATGTATATATATGTATATATATAATATATATACATAGAATAACTTACAGATACAGTGAAGTTATCAGAGTCACCAGGGAGGTACAGTGGGTCTTGTCCATTTTCTATGATACTTCGCCTCATATTAGCGAAAACTTGGTCAAAATATTCGTTAACTGTGTCATCCTTGACGTCCTTCCTACTGCTGTAATTATAAAACAATTTTAGCAGTAAAGTTAGTGATGGTTTAATAATAATAATCATAATAATGATTGTACAAGTGCATGATGTAACTTATACAGACTATAGCTGACATCAATGATATACTAGTATATAAAAAATCCCTTGTTATTCAGAGCACTGCCTGAAACTTGCGTTAATTTTGTACCCAGGATGCGACCCACACCGATTGAATAACATTCAGGTACCTAGTTACTGTTAGGTGAATATGGACAATAGGTGTCTTAAAGTAAACTTATACTAATGTTTCCACCCGTACCGGGGATCGAACCACGGACCTCAATATGTCGACTGAGTGCGCTAATAACTTTGCAGAAACCAATATAGATCATTGTAGTCTCACCTTGTGACATACAAAGAGAGAGAGAGAGAGAGAAGAGAGAGGAGAGAGAGAGAGAGGAGAGAGAGAGAGAGAGAGAAGAGAGAGGGAGAAAGAGAGAAGAGAGAGAGAGAGAGAGAGAGAGAGAGAGAGAGAGAGAGAGAGAGAGAGAGAGAGAGAGAGAGAGAGAGAGAGAGAGAGAGAGAGAGAGAGAGATAACTCACCCTCCATGAAGGATAGTGTTGATCTCGTGTTTGAGAGCATCTTCCAGCCAAGGCATATACTCCACTTCGAGTGATCTCAGAATATCTGGAGCTAAGGAGCTCAGAACACCGTTTACGAAGTCGCCCATATCTCCACCGCCCATGATGCCTTCGAAATCGACCTGAAAAAGTAGACCTGAGGAAGGTATCCCCGTATTACATAACCTCAGCCCCCTCTACCTCAATGCACCCGAAAGGCATAGTGCAGAGTGCAGCATCATAAGTTTGTTATGAGGTTGTTATTTATGTGTACCTGTACCTAAATGAACTTACTTGAGGTGGCCCATGGCCTGGTAGGCAACGCTCTCGCTTCACACGCTATGTGTCCATAGTTCGATCCCCGGGAAGGGTGGAAACATTGGGCGTATTTCCTTACACATGTTGTCCCGTTCACCTAGCAAGCATGTAGGTGCCTGGGTGTTAGTCGACTGGTGTGGGTCGCATCCTGGAGGACGACAATGGAAGTAAAACAGTCCTCGATGACGCACTGTCTTTCTTGAGTTATCCTGTGTGGCTAACCCTCCGGGGTTAAAAATCCGAACAAAATCTTATCTTACTTATTAATCTTATGGAAATTAATATCCCAATTATTTACATAAAGATGGCAGTTTGGGCACCCACTCTGGCCAATTGGCACCCACACACTCCACTGAGAGTGCCAACATTCTCCCAGGTGGGATACACCAGGGTTTAATGTAAGGAGTAGTGCAGGACAGGCTGTCTAAGATCACCGCTTGAGAGCAAACACTTGGAATGGCTCAGGTGAAACTGAACAGAGCGCAGCTGCACATGCTAATTGTTCTTTGAACATTCTCCCCACTACAGTTATAGTTCACCATAACTGAACGTTTGAAGCTGATCGGATAAGGACTCCAATGGAAATAAGTCACTTTGTCTGACTTTTTTTTTGGGTTATCCCAGGTTCTCTACACATATACTACTATGTATGATAATCTATGTAACTGTATTTGTGTATACCTGAATAAACTTACTTAACTTATTAAGGAAAACCTTTGGAGCAAGTTGGTTGGTTAGGGTAGGTTTTGTCTGCCAATTAGCCTGCCTACTAGCATGCTAACCAGCCTGACGTCAAGCCTATCAGCCTGCCAGAGAGCCTACCAAACAGCCTAAGAACGAAACTGCTAACCATCCTACCAGTCAGCCTGTCAACTAGCCTACTCATCAGCCTGGCCCAGTACTCATAGCTTGACTCTGGGCACTCACCTCGGTGGTGTTACAGTCGAAGTAGATAGTGAGTTCTGTAACCCCAAGCTCATCGAACTCGTCCACGCCAAGAGCCACTTCGATGTTCAAACTGGAGTTCAAGGCGTCCAGCCTGTGTTGCGGAGAGAAAGGAGAGATTTCCATCGTTTTATGACTCTCTCTAAAATTTAAAACTCAGGATTACCAGACTAGAAACTTGCATATAAAATCAGGTATTTACAATAATGAAAAACAAATTTGTGCTGTCAACTATCGTCCCATCAACTTATATGTTAATTTTAGACGAATAGAGATTTTTTTTTTTTCTTTTTTTTTTTTTGGGGGGGGGGGGGGGTCAAGCAGTGATTTATTTCCCATTATGCCACCCACAGCAGTATATAGATTTCTGGATTCACAAAAATGATCAACCATAATTGAAATAAGATAAACAGTCCCCGATGACGCACTGATTTTCTTGAGTTATCCTGGCTGGCTAACCCTCCTCAACCTGGGTTAAAATTCCCAACAAATCTTATCTTATATTATCTTAAGATACATGTGCAATTCTTGGGTATCTGTATTGCTTAAATATTTCGGCAATGAAGATACCCAAGTGTTGCACATATGTCTTATTCAACATCGTCTCGGTGTTGCATACCATCAGTAACATGAAGCTGTGGAATGTATAATAATAACAATAATAATAATAATAATAATAATAATAATAATAATAATAATAATAATAATAATAATAATAATAATAATAATAATAATAATAATAATAATAATAATAATAATCTTTATTTCTATAAATACATGATACAACTTACACAGACCATAGCTAACATCAATGACATATTACTATACAGAAAGCCGGTGCTTTCAGTTGAGTCATAGTGCTCTTGTTACTATAGCTGTGTCGAAACTGTAGCCAAATATACTGTGAACTTCTATGTAACTTTTGTGTCTGTCCAACTGGAAATAAAGATTTGATTTTAATTGAATGTATGAGGGAGACTGTGTCCTCGGAGCAATATATACTCCCTTACCACTCTCCCTCCTTCTTCCCTTCCTCTCCCTTACCACTCTCCCTCCTTCTTCCTTCCTCTCCCTTACCACTCTCCCTCCTTCTTCCCTTCCTCTCCCTTACCACTCTCCCTCCTTCTTCCCTTCCTCTCCCTTACCACTCTCCCTCCTTCTTCCCTTCCTCTCCCTTACCACTCTCCCTTCTTCTTCCCTTCCTCTCCCTTACTACCCTCCTCCCCTCCCCTCCCCTGTGAGGAGTCACCATAGCCAGCAGGTTGAAATATAACAGGGGATCCCATGCTATGTTGAAATATAACAAGGGAGCCTATCCTATGTTGAAATATAACAAGGGAGCCCATCCTATGTTGAAATATAACAAGGGAGCCATCCTATGTTGAATATAACAAGGGAGCCCATCCTATGTTGAAATATAACAAGGGGGCCCATCCTATGTTGAAATATAACAAGGGAGCCCATCCTATGTTGAAATATAACAGGGGATCCCATCCTATGTATGAAATATAAAAGGGAGCCTATCCTATGTTGAAATATAACAAGGGAGCCCATCCTATGTTGAAATATAACAGGGAGCCTATCCTATGTTGAAATATAACAAGGGAGCCCATCCTATGTTGAAAATATAACAAGGGGGCCCATCCTATGTTGAAATATAACAAGGGAGCCCATCCTATGTTGAAATATAACAAGGGAGCCCATCCTATGTTGAAATATAACAAGGGAGCCTATCCTATGTTGAAATATAACAAGGGAGCCCATCCTATGTTGAAATATAACAAGGGAGCCTATCCTATGTTGAAATATAACAAGGGAGCCTATCCTATGTTGAAATATAACAAGGGAGCCCATCCTATGTTGAAATATAACAAGGGAGCCTATCCTATGTTGAAATATAACAAGGGAGCCCATCCTATGTTGAAATATAACAAGGGGGCCCATCCTATGTTGAAATATAACAAGGGGGCCCATCCTATGTTGAAATATAACAGGGGATCCCATCCTATGTTGAAATATAACAGGGGATCCCATCCTATGTTGAAATATAACAGGGGATCCCATCCTATGTTGAAATATAACAAGGGAGCCCATCCTATGTTGAAATATAACAAGGGAACCCATCCTATGTTGAAATATAACAAGGGAACCCATCCTAATGTTGAAATATAACAAGGGAGCCCATCCTATGTTGAAATATAACAAGGGAGCCCATCCTATGTTGAAATATAACAAGGGAGCCCATCCTATGTTGAAATATAACAAGGGAACCCATCCTATGTTGAAATATAACAAGGGAGCCCATCCTATGTTGAAATATAACAAGGGAACCCATCCTATGTTGAAATATAACAAGGGAACCCATCCTATGTTGAAATATAACAAGGGAGCCCATCCTATGTTGAAATATAACAAGGGAGCCCATCATATGTTGAAATATAACAAGGGAACCCATCCTATGTTGAAATATAACAAGGGAGCCCATCCTATGTTGAAATATAACAAGGGAGCCCATCCTATGTTGAAATATAACAAGGGAACCCATCCTATGTTGAAATATAACAAGGGAGCCCATCCTATGTTGAAATATAACAAGGGAGCCCATCCTATGTTGAAAATATAACAAGGGAGCCCATCCTATGTTGAAATATAACAAGGGAGCCTATCCTATGTTGAAATATAACAAGGGAGCCCATCCTATGTTGAAATATAACAAGGGATCCCATCCTATATTGAAATATAACAAGGGAGCCCATCCTATGTTGAAATATAACAAGGAGCCCATCCTATGTTGAAATATAACAAGGGAGCCCATCCTATGTTGAAATATAACAAGGGAGCCCATCCTATGTTGAAATATAACAGGGGAGCCCATCCTATGTTGAAATATAACAAGGGGGCCCATCCTATGTTGAAATATAACAGGGGAGCCCATCCTAGTTGAAATATAACAAGGGGCCCATCCTATGTTGAAAATATACAGGGGAGCCCATCCTATGTTGAAATATAACAAGGGGGCCCATCCTATGTTGAAATATAACAGGGGAGCCCATCCTATGTTGAAATATAACAAGGGAGCCCATCCTATGTTGAAATATAACAGGGGAGCCCATCCTATGTTGAAATATAACAGAGGAAATACAATAACGTTGCATAAAAATATTTAATTTCGTACTGAGTATGTAAAACACAAATTATTGATAATTTTCTATCAAACTTTCTCTCTAAACTGTCTGGTACATGTGAATTTCCATTTTCATTTAGCCAAAAAATCTTAATAATTGATGTGTGGAGATGAACGCAAGTTTTGCTTACATTTCCACACATCAGTTAGTAAGAAGTGGGTAGAAGCCTTAAGAGTTACCGGAATGGACCGCTGCCGTAGATGGGGAAGACACCAAGTTGTCCTTGTAAGTCGTAATGACCGTCTATCTCGACCCCCTGGTAGCCCAGCTCGACCTGGACGCGGAGGTAGATGAGGGTGCTGTGGACCAGGTCGATGTTGAAGTTGGAGAGGTTGTTGATAGACACCTCCGTCAAGGTCCCAAACACGCTGCTCGACACGGTAAGTTAGGTTAGGTATACTCTAGGTTTAAGTTAGATTAGGTTAGGTTAAGTTAGGTCAGCTTCGCCAGGAAACAGGGCAAGTGTTTCCTGACGCGGGTGTTGGTCATATGATGACCTACAGATGGAGATTTTGGTCATCTGACCGAGGCCTTCCGCTGGCTTGCCCCCCACCCCATCAAAAATTATAGTTATAATTATTACAATTATTATATTCGACGCAGTAGCCAGAGATATTAATAGGAATAGAAGATAGATAGTTGGTGTTGTGTCAAAGGTGTGTGAGAATAGATATTAATGGGAAGGAGATAGATAGTTTATTGAGAATAGATAGATATATAATTTTATTGTGGATAGTTCGATGCATTGTCTGGTAGATTATTTAAAGTATTTATATTGGATGATTTAAACAGCTTAGAGTACTAGATTACTTACAATTCTAGATTATTTAAGTTATTTATTATAGAACGTTTCACCCCTCAGTGGGGAAGATAGACCCGTTGGTATATTGTATGTTGTAACCATGTCTCCCCTTGGCTCCCCCGTAAGACTCAATCTCTTCAAAAACTCACATAACTCCAGGTCGACACTTACTGCGTGTCATCTGAGGTAATATTGAGGTCGACGGTCGACAGGAAGAGGGGGTCGAGGGGAGGGATCCCTAGGTCAGGCCATCCACTGCTCATGTTCGACCTAAAGTTCTCCAGCGCCTCGACTATTTTGTCGTCGATCACGTTCCCAGTGGAGTCCCCAACGTCGATGCTGGATCCATCTCTCGTGAGGTCGACTTGGTTGAAAGTGTCTCCCGTTAGCATCATGAAGCCAACCTCTTCGTTGGTCGAGTCTGCCGCTCCTGAAGAGTTAGTTTAATATGTTTATTATGCACCCCATACCCATCCTGTGTGACTTGAAAAAGCCCACTGTGTGGGCGAAACGTAGTCAATAAAGGATCACATTATACTGCATATGTGTTTATATTTCCATTGTGTCGGTATTTTATACCATTTATTTCCATTACAGAGGTACATAATTGGTCCAGGGACTGGACTCCAAAGTTTTGATAGCTGAGCAAGTTACAGAGGTAATGAACTCACAATTTACAAAGGTAATGAACTCACAATTTACAAAGGTAATGAACTCACAATTTACAAAGGTAATGAACTCACAATTTACAAAGGTAATGAGCTCACAATTTACAAAGGTAATGAACTCACAATTTACAAAGGTAATGAACTTCAGGTAGGTCTAGTCACAATCATGGCAAGTTAAAAAAGTAATGAAGACATTCTACGAAGTATCAACCCAGGAGGCTTAATAACCCAGAATAATATAAGAAAGCCAAAGAGATTGGCTTGTTTATGTTGGACTGCTGAGGTCTCCTCCACAAGGTAATACAAGACAGCCGCACAGAGTAACTTATTTCTGTTGGAATACTGAGATCCTCTTTCCCCGGTATATGACCTACACCAGTCCACTAACACCCAGGTACCTGCTTACTGCTAGGTGGACAGGGACAGCAGGTGTAAGGTGCCTAACTTCCAGGTGCCCGCTTACTGCTAGGTGAACAGGGACAGCATGTGTAAGGTGCCTAACTTCCAGGTACCTACTTACTACTAGGTGGACAGGGACAGCATGTGTAAGGTGCCTAACTTCCAGGTACCTACTTACTACTAGGTGGACAGGGACAGCATGTGTAAGGTGCCTAACTTCCAGGTACCTACTTACTGCTAGGTGGACATGGACAGCATACGAAGGGAGACTTGGAACTATGTCTCGACTCCACCGAGAATCCAACCCTGCTCATTTCAATCTAATAATTTAATTTAATATGTTTATTATGCACCCCATACCCATCCTGTGGGCGGTAGTCAAAAGATTACAGAGGTACATAATGGGTCCAGGGACTGGGCCTCAAAGTTTTGATAGCTGAGCAAGCCACAGAGGCAATGAACTCACAATTTACAAAGGTAATGAACTCACAATTTACAAAGGTAATGAACTCCCGGTAGGTAGTCAC
>NW_026468697.1:0-13440 GCF_026875155.1 Cherax quadricarinatus | reverse complement strand
CCCTCGTAACAAAAAGTGGGGGGATGTCCCGATATATAAGCGCAGTGACCGCCCAGACCCAGGGGGCTGGGGTGTACTGTCTCACTCCATACTCTCAAACCGCCCTTTGATTTTTTATTAGGGAAGGAAGCAATCTAGTGACCAAATAAACAGTCACCCGGGAGTAGACTTTACACCTTACCTCTTTCCTCAAGTGACTTTAAGCAGGAAAACATCACCCCAAGCAACAGGGAGTCAGGAGTCTAAACAGGGAATTACTGAAGTTACTGTACAGTCCATTTTTTCGCTTGTGAAGCTACCTTCAAGTACAATTAGGAATCATATCTGTTACTCGATTACCAGACGAAGGTTCGAGCCTCTACTACTCATTGTGTTGCATAACCCATATGATTTGGTGCATTATAATAAATGTCGTGCCGAATAGGCAAACTTGCGATCTTGGCTTAAATAGCAACGTCATCTTGCCACATAGGACAAGTGAAAATTTGTGTATGCAATAATTTCGCAAAAATCATTCTGAACCAAACGAAAAAAAATATATTTCACTGTGTTTGTTGAGCATTAAATTAAATTGTAAACAAATCTAAAATATATATAGTTGGGTTAGGCTAATATAAATTGTTCTTGTTATAATAAGGTTAGGTAAGTTTTCTAAGATTCTTTTGGTGCAAAATTAAAATTTTTACATTAAACATTAATGAAAAAAATACATTTTCAACTTTATAAGAAAAAAATTTTAGAAAGGACTTAATTTTAAATGAGTTCTTCCTAATTGACCAGTTTTACATATTCGGACGACATATATAAATACATTTATATATATATATATATATATATAAAATATATATATATATATATATATTATATAATATATATATATATATATATATTATAATTATATATATATAATATGCAAAGATCACAGTAAACAGGGATTTCAGAATATGCAAAAAAAAACCACTCCTGAAAGAATAGAGAATTCCAAGCGCTTGTGACTACTCACATTATCAAGGAACTGTGATAGTTCCTTGATAATGTGAGTAGTTTACGAAAGCGCTTGGAATTTCTCTATTCTTTCAGAGTGGTTGTTTTGCATATATATATATATATATATATATATATATATTTATATTATAAAATATATATATATATATATATATATATATATATAATTATATATAAAATATAATATATATATAATTTTATATATAATATAAAAAAACATAAGAACATAAAGAAGGAACAATGCAAACAGGCTACTGACTCATGCGGAGCAGGTCCATGTCCCCCACCCCCCGGATTAGCCCAATGACCCTCCTCCGGTTTAGCCCCAAAGAACCACCCAGTCTGGTCACCTCCATTCAAGGAAGGAGCACGGCACCATGTCAGTATAGTTGCTGATCCTCCTTTTCATGTGTTTTAATATAGAAGATCCTTAGCCCAGTGACTGTATGACGTCACGGGATGCGCATGAGTTAGTGGACCCGCTACCTCGCCCTCACTCCCCGCTTAGACATACAGCAAGCAGGCAGGCTGGGCCCTTCCCTTATCACAGTCTGACAATATAGTGTTACCATCCACAAGTGTGTTTATCTTCAACCATCATATCTCCTTCCGAACCCCCCACGACAACCAGACCCAGCAGCACAAGCTAGTCAGGTCCAACTCACCCCACCCACACACTCATGTATTTATCTAACCTATTTTTAAAACAAACAACAACGTCTTACCCCAAAATAACGTACTCGGGAGTTTGTTCCCTCATCCACAACTATATTACCAAACCAGTGCTTTCCAAATAATCCTTCCTGAATCTGAGTTTTTCCAACTTGAAACCATTGCTGCGAGTCCTGTCTTGGCTGGAAATTTTCAGCACGATATTTACATCCCTTTATTTATACCTGTTTTCCATTTATACACCTCGATCATTTTTCCCCCTAATTCTAAGCCTTTCGAGAGAGTGAGATTCGGGGCCCTCAATCTATCCTCATAGGGAAGATTTCTGATATATGGGATCATCTTTGTCATCCTCCTCTGTACGTTTTCCAGACCATTTATATCCATTCTGTTAAAATAAAGGTGTGGAGTTAATAAAAGTATTAGTCAGAGGGCAGAAGAGGGGTTGTTGAGGTGGTTTGGTCATTTAGAGAGAATGGATCAAAGTAGAATGACTTGGAGAGCGTATAAATCGGGAGGGGAAGGAAGGCTGGGTAGGGGTCGTTCCTCGAAAAGGTTGGAGGAAGGGGCTAAAGGAGGTTCTACCAACACAACATACCCTATCTGCCATTACTGCTTCAGAAACCAACTATCGCAACACTGTCAATTTTCAACCAGTGGCATTACACATCCACACTCATTGCACTCACATCTACTATCACTACAATATGCATCAACCATCACTACAGATGGTTGAATTCCAGCAAGCGTGACCGTGAGCTTGTTTATAGGAGTGAATGGAGAAGTTAATGGTATTGTGGGACTGACGGCTAGGTTGGAGTGTGAGAAGGGTAATATTTAGTGAAGGGATTCGGGAAAACCGGTTATTTTTATATAGCGGCTTGAGTCCTGAAATGGGAAGTAACAAGCCCGCACTTTAATGGAGGGTTTGGGATATTGGCAGTTTGGGGGATAGTGTGTTTCTTTATACGTATATGCTTCTAAACTGTTAGTATTCTGAGCATCTCTGCAAAACAGTAATTATGTGTGAGTAAGTGCAAAGTGTTTATAACCCGCAGTTAATGAAGCTTAAAAGATTGTGAAGGATCATATAATTTATCAGGCAGGCTGATCCGGAAACTAGATGATCTTAAAGCTAGAGAGGATTGAGAAGATTAATCTTGCGTTATTGAAAGAGTCGGAGGAGACATGATACGATGCACAAGGTATTCAGAACCACAGACAGGATAGGACCGGGACTGATTGATGAAAAATATGAGAGACTTAAAGTAAGAGAGCATAGGACTGATTGGAATAACAAATCACAAAAACTGTTGCTGGAACAAATTGGGCAAGCTTTAGAGCATATAAATTGAAGTGGACGACGATATTATTCGTCTGGACCCTGTGGAGGCACTTATGCAGTGTATGGGGTTGTCTGAATAAGTGGACTGAGCTGATGGGCGAGATGGCTGGTAACACTGTGCATCACAAGCATTAAATTGGCTTGGATCAAGGGAATGGCTTTCCTTAATTTCTGTACGTAATTAATAAAAAAAAGAAAATATTTTGATGTTGGGTTGCTTGAATGTGCATAATGTAGTATAAAATGTTAAGAAAAATATCTTTGGTTAATGTTAGAACTGTAATGAAGTTCTGTGTACTACAAGAGATATATGTAAAAGGAAAACTGGATAGTTTTAGTGTGAGGAACTGCATTAAAATCTGGGTGTATCTGAGAGGTCGCCAGGCAAAAGAGAGGCGGAAATGCTTAATGAACATGTTGCAGAAGAGCATGAAGCAGGTACAGAATATTTAAATTGAAGATTAACATAAATGCAGAATGGGAGAAGTGGAAAAAAGTTATTATTTTATAAGCACCGTAAGCGAGAATAATCTAGGGAAAGAAGATTTAGGAAATATTAAGGGAATATTTAGGAGGTTTGATGGTAAGCAAGAGAGATAAATGTCTGTGAGACTACGCCAAATTTAGTGACGGTGTTGTTGAGGGTACAGTGGGTACGTGGGGAATTTGTCAGTGTAGGTGTTATTGGCATACAAGAGGCAATTACAAGTGTCGTGGTGAAGATAAATGATACGAGGATGGTGGCAGCACACAGCCAGGTAGTCACTGGTCTTTGTCAGTTGATATTTTTGTTAGGTGCTTGATATGTTGAATAGCCTCTCCCTATCGCCGCCTCTCTCTTCTCTCTCTCTCTCTCTCTCTCCTTCTCTCGCTCTCCTCTCTCTCTTCTCTCTCTCTCTCTCTCTCTCTTTCTCTACTATCTATCTATCTTTCTTTAATCTCATTATCATTCTCCCCGAATATCCCCAACCCCCTGGCCACACCGGTGACCCCAAACACTAAACGTTGGACCCAACACACACTGTGACCCCCGACACTTCACCGTGGACCCCGACACATCACCATGGACCCCCAAACCCCCGCCCACGCCGTGCAAAAACCATCATTAAGAAGCACAACTCGCTCGTTCCACCACGGCCGATTTAACCGCCCCATTCCTGCGCCATGAGAGTGCCATCCAAACTCTTACTCTAAGTCGGCCATTCACGTTGTAAACCTACCGGAGAATGAGTGTAAGAGGGAGTGTTGATAGCTCGGTTCCACCTCCAGGGGTTTAATCTCTACGGTCTCTGCTTATGACTTTAGAATCGTCGGGGGGCTGCAGCATCCTATTATGCTTTTTTTAAACCTCTCAGATTGGCTGCTCCTTTGTGAACTGTCAACTTCAGTGGGTTTAGGTAGGTGGGTTGGTGACGGGTCCTGGAGTGAGCGGTGTTTAGGTGGTGTTTGGGTAGTGGGCGAGTGCGTGGGTGGATTGAGTTGGTGGGTGTTGGTTGATTGGTGGTGGGGAGGATGTGCTTATAAAAAGCATATAATTTCCGGATCTGTAGAGTGAAGACACTCGTAACCTACGGTGGTAATGGATCTTTTTTTTTTTTGGTCTTTGCAGCCAGCCTTTTCATTCGAGTATTACAGTGACTTAATTAAGTTAGAAAAAATATATAAAAACATATGAAAAAAAACCAAATATTTTTTTTTTTAGATTTAAAATCTACTGCTTAGCAAGTTGAGGAAACACTGGTAAGGTATAATTCTTCACCCATGCCAGGAAACCTGACGAGAGCTTACCAATGTAGTTTGATGGATAATTTTTATTGCTGAAGTTTCGCCCACACAGCAGACTTCAAATTTGTGACCTGATTAAAATCCACTATGTGGGCGAAATAATATCAAACGCGGTTTCATGTCGCCACATTTTGTCTGTTAAGTTGGTATTTCATATTAGGTGCCAACAAACCCAGGTAACTTTTGTTACTGAAGAGAGGTATTACGTACACAGGTAAGAATGGCTGTGAGACCTGGTCGTAATGGGAATGTGGTGCCAAACAAAAACTCATCAGTAGACTATAATGTGAATTTGCCTTCACCAGCATGATGTATTCTATAGGTACAATATGTACTGATGGAACAGTTTAGTGTTACACACGATGACAGACGGCAAAGCCGAAGCGACGAGAGTACACCGTGCTCAACTGCAGCTAGGCAAGTCTGCAAATGTATACCACAAGGTAAGCCACATTGCTTCAGCTTTGGCGGGCTTGCCTGTGATTGGCCAATGAAACCAGGGTACTGATTTAACGACGGGATACCCTATTGATCGTTGTTTAACCTTATCACCAGGTTCGTAGTTGAGAGGCAGCCTATATGGGAGTGTGGACATACGTTGAAATAAATTGTAAAATACTCTTTGGTATAAACTGGTAATAAATACCATCTCGATGGTTAGAAGAAACACCTAAGCAAACACAAGGTCCCAGGCCGAAACGTTTTCTAATAATATGTCCTAGTGTTTGCTTACGGGTGTTTTTATAAACCAACTACTATTTGCATGCCACAAAGAGACAACAGGTGCAAGATGACTTGCCAAAACCTCCTCCCACAATCTTCCACTGATGGTTGAGGCGCTACTTAAACTATAAGCTACCAATATCGCACAAAATGATGGATTTACAAGATAATGCGATTTCCTCATATTTTATGATGTTAAAACCCTTCCCCAAGCAGTTGTACTTGGAAAGGTTTATATTTAAAGTAATGAATATGTGTAATATTAAGCCAATATGGGATATTGGGTAGAGGGTGAAGTTGGAGCCACAGAGACTTTATTTTAGTCTGGTTTTAAGATTGGTATCTCAAGTTTGCAGCAGGTGGACAGGTCCTTAGCTTCGACTATAGACAATAAGCCTATCCTCCATAGTGGGAAAATTTATGGCATCAATAATTGCGACGGCAGTTCGTAGCCCACATTGAAAAGCATATAAATTAGATCAACGAATCTCAGCATGTTTTACAAGGGGCGTTTCCTGCCTTACGAATTATAACTTTTTCACTAAGGTATTTGAGGAAGGTAGATCAGGGATGAATATGTTTATTGTGTATATGGACTTCAGTAAGGCTTTTGACAGGGTTCCCAATCAGAGCTATTGAAGGAAAAATTAAGGCACATGGAATAGAGGAGAAATTTTTGTCCTGGATAGAGCAGGGTGGACAAATAGGCAGCAGAGAGTTTGCATAAATGGGAGAAATCAGAGTGGGGTGCGTCACGAGCGGTGTTCCCCAGGGGTCAGTGTTGGGCCCTGCTGTTCACAATCTACATAAACGACATAGATGAGGGCATAAAGTGCGACATCGGCAAGTTTGCCGCTGACACCAAAATAGGCCGTAGAATTCATTCTGCGAGACATTCGAGCACTCCAGGAAGATTTGAAATAGATGATGCCAGTGTCGGGAGAGTGGCAGATGCTATGCAGTTTAATATAGACAAATGCACAGTTCTAAATGTTGGACAGGACAATAACCATCCCACATTATAAAACTAAATAAGTAGATCTTAATATACGGATTGCGAAAAAAGATTTAGGAGTTCTGGTTAGCTGTATCTGAACCAAGACAACAGAGCATTAAGTGTTCGCAATCTAAAGTAATAGAATCCTTGGCTTATATCAAGAAGCATAAATAATAGGAGTACTCAGGTGTTCTTCAACTCTATACATCCTTGGTTAGGCCTCATTTAGATTATGCTGCACTGTTTTGGTCACCGTTATTCAGCATGGATATAAATTCTGTGGAAAATGATACAAAGGTGGTGACAAAGTTGATCCCATGTATCAAGAAAACTTCTATGAGGATAGACTATGGGCCCTGAATCTGCACTCTCTAGAAAGGAGTGGATTAGAATTAGGGGGGATATGATTGAGGTGTATAAATGGAGGACCTGGAATTAATAAAGGGATGATGTAAAATGTGTGCTGTAAATATCTAGCCTAGACAGGGACTCGCAGCAATGGTTTAAGTTGGAAAAATTCGGATTCAGGAAAGGATATAGGGGAAAGTAATGGTTGGTAATAGGTTGTGGATGAGTGGAAAACAAACTCCCGAATAATGGTATGAGGCCAGAACGTTGTGATAAGCTTTAAAAATAGGTTGGAAAATACATGAGTGGATGTGGATGGGTAGTGAGTTGGCCTGATAGCTTGATGCTACCAGGTCGGTTGCCCGTGTTCCTCCCTTAAGTCAATGTGACCTGACATGACTAGGTTGGGTTGCTGCATTGGCTTAAGCCGGTAGGAGACTTGGACCTGCCTCCATGGGCAGTGGCCCTTCTGCAGTTGTTCCTTCGTTCTTAATGTTCTTATGAGTGGGTGTGGGTGGAGTGTGAGGTTGGACCTGACAGCTTGTGCTGCGGGTC
Source organism: Cherax quadricarinatus (assembly GCF_026875155.1). Lineage (NCBI taxonomy): Eukaryota > Metazoa > Arthropoda > Malacostraca > Decapoda > Parastacidae > Cherax > Cherax quadricarinatus. Next base: position 6,010 of record NW_026468697.1, on the reverse strand, counting down.
TGGTGCCGTGCTTCCTTCCTTGATGGAGAGTGACCAGACTGGGTGGGTCATTGGACTAATCGGGGGGAAGGACATGGACTGTTCCGCATGGGGTTCAGTAGGCCGGTTGCTCTGTTCCTTCTTTCTTATGTTCTTATGTTTTATTGTTAGAGTTCTGTGGGCAAGGTAACTGAAAGTTATGCACATGAAGTGAGACAGAGAGGAGAGGGAGGGAGAAATGGTTGGACTGCATCTGTTTGCGAAGCCAGCGCACGGAGATCGGCAAAAGCTTAGCAGTAATAACAGGGAACGAGCCCTACAGTTTATCAAGGAATACATGAATACACAACAGAAAACGTCTACTAACATGTTACCTGTGTTGAAGTCTGAGAAAGAGGATGTGACCGTCCAAGACGAAGGTGATCCATCAAGACGACAAGTGACCGTCCAGGAGAAAGGTAATCTTCCAAGACAAGAGGGTCACGTCCATAGACGGACACGTGACCGTTCACGAAGAGGACAGGTGACGTCCAAGACGAGTCGACACTGGAAGAGCGAACTTTATATTCAGAGACCTGTGAGGTCGCGCAGTGGCCAGTGGAAGCAAGAAAAATGTATATTTGTTGAGAAGTAGGATTTAAACATTTTAAATCAGTTAATGGCAGCCTATGGCACCAATGGCTTCGCTTACCATGTGATTTAAGTGACTTTGTGACTGACACATATACGATAATCAGTTTTAAATCAGGAAAGGGAGGTATAGACCAGTTTTTTTTTTTTGTTTTTTTTTTTTTTTTTTTTTTTTTTTTTTTTTTCACAGGGTTTGACTAGGTTAAGGACCCTTGCTTTATTGACAGCTATTTACAGGTTATGGATTCTAACTTTATTGCAAGCTAAGAGATTTACCTACATCAGCTCATTTGAAAGCATTTTTATTGCATATGAGAACATACAAGGAATAGGGAACAGGATGAAGTAGGAGCCTCTGTGGGCCCAAGCATTTTCATTTGACAATGACATTATTCGGTGACATCATTATGCTGTACGAATGTGTTCCATGCCGAGTCATCCTGGGTATATATATCTCGGATGGAGTGTGTTCTGGAGAAGGGTACAGCCGAGTGAATTTGCTGCTTTCTGCCCGTATTGTGGCATAAAAGTTGTTTCCGCTGTCTCTCGGCCTTTCACCCTTCAAGTGGTTATTTATATCAGAATATAACCTGATTTCTTGGTTATAATGAACAGTAACGACGAGCACTTTAATATTAAATTCAAGTAGGAAAATTATATATTTTTTTTATATATATTAATATTATATATATTATATTTATATATATATATATATATATATATATATATATTATTTATATTTATATATATATATTAAAACTAGGGTTAAACACAGTAATTTTAGGCTTCTCAGTATATGAGAGAAAATCTTAGGCTTATCTTTACTCTCTCTTTTCTCTCCATCTTCTCTCCCTCTCTTCTCTTCTCTCTCTCTCTCTCTCTCTCTCTCTCTCTCTCTCTTCTCTCTCTCTCACTCTCTCTCTCTCTCTCTCTCTCTCTTTTCTCTCTCTCTGTTTCTCCGAATATGATAATACAATACCTTCTCACCAGCTCTCACTCGTTGACTCGAACGATGCGTTTGGTTCATGATGTATAATTTGCCAATTTGCACCTAACAGCCTGTAGTGTCTGTAACTCTCCCTTACTCATTTTGCTGCCATATTATGGTTCTGTAAATACGAATTCTGTCTGGTTGTGATATATGAAGCTAAAGGTTAATGACGAGGGGGTTTAAAGTAGGCTCTCTCTCTCTCTCTCTCTCTCATCTCTCTCTCTTCTCTCTCCTCTCTCTCTCTCTCTCTCTCTTCTCTCTCTCTCTCTCTCACTCTCTCTTCTCTATCTTTTTTTTTTTTTTTTTTTTTTTTTACAAGGGTTTGACAAGGGTTAAGGATCCTCGCTTTATTGACGGCTATATTACAGGGGACAGCAGAGGGCAGCATGCGGACTAGCTCCGACTTAAGGTTTACTATATAATAGCAGGAGTGTTAGAAATAGATTGATGAGCTTAAGATAATTGCAAGGTGCAGGAAAACATAGATATTATGCTATAACAGAGACCTGGCTCAATCTGTAAGATAGAGAGAGTGCCTCTGAATGTCACATACAAGGATATAAATTATTCCACATGACAGGGTCAACAGGAAAGGTGGTGGAAGTAGCGATGTATGTCAGAGACAATTTAAATTGTTGTGTTAGACAAGATATTAAATTAGAAAGCGTCAGCCACTGAATCGTTTGGTTACAGCTTCTCGAGGGCCGAGAAAAACTAATTTTGGGTGTGATTTACAGGGCCCCAAATCTTGATAGGGAGTGCAGTAAACTTCTATGGGACGAAATTCGTAAGGCATCTACATACGAAAATGTTGTGCTATGGGAGATTTCAACTATAGACAGATTGACTGGAGCAATTTGACAGGAAATTTAGAGTCGGGTGACTTTCTTGATACGATCCAGGATTGTTTTTTAAAACAGTTTGTGACAGAGCCAACTAGGGGAAATAACCTCCTTGACTTGGTTCTTGCCAGTAGGGAAACACTAATTAATAATCTTGAGGTTAATGATGAGCTTGGGGAGAGTGATCACAAATCACTCAGTTTTAACATATCATGGAATTCCCCTAATACTGGCAATCAAGTCTCCGTCCTGACTTTCGCTTGGCTGATTTCATAGGACTGAAAAATTACTTAGGTGGGCTGAACTGGAATGACCTGACTAGGGGTCAGGTAGGTGTGATGGTTGCCGATTTGATGCTTTCCAGGGCATAGTTCTAGCTGCTCAGTCAAATTATGTTCCAAATAGGAAATCAGATCAAACAAAAATGATCCTAAATGGATGAACAATAGATTAAAATATCTGATTGGTCAAAAGAAGGCATATATAGGCAAATCAAAAGAGGAGAGGGGCAATTAAGAAATCGATATATTCAGTTAAAGAGAGAAATAAAAAAGGGAATTAGAAAAGCAAAAAGAGATTATGAGGTTAAAGTTGCAAGAGAATCGAAGACTAACCCAAAAGGATTCTTTCAGGTATACAGAAGTAAGATCAGGGACAAGATAGGCCCACTCAAAAGTTCCTGGGTCAGCTCACTGACAGTGATAAGGAAATGGTTTAGAATTTTTAACACATACTTCCTCTCAGTTTTTACCAGGAGGATACCAGTGATATTCCAGTAATGATAAATTATGTAGAACAGGACGATAATAAACTGTGCACTATTAGGGTCACAAGTGACATGGTCCTTAGGCAAATAGATAAATTAAAACCTAACAAATCCCCAGGCCCTGATGAACTGTATGCAAGGGTTCTAAAGGAATGTAAAGAGGAGCTTAGCACACCTTTGGCTAATCTTTTCAACATATCACTACAAACTGGCATGGTGCCAGATAAGTGGAAAATGGCAAATGTGATACCTATTTTCAAACAGGTGACAGGTCCTTAGCTTCGAACTATAGACCAATAAGCCTAACCTCCATAGTGGGAAAATTTATGGAATCAATAATTGCCGAGGGCAGTTCGTAGCCACCTTGAAAAGCATAAATTAATCAACGAATCTCAGCATGGTTTTACAAAGGGACGTTCCTGCCTTACGAATTTATTAACTTTTTTCACTAAGGTATTTGAGGAGGTAGATCATGGTAACGAATATGATATTGTGTATATGGACTTCAGTAAGGCTTTTGACAGGGTCCCACATCAGAGACTATTGAGGAAAATTAAAGCACATGGAATAGGAGAGAAATTTTTTCCTGGATAGAGGCATGGTTGACAAATAGGCAGCAGAGAGTTTGCATAAATGGGGAGAAATCAGAGTGGGGAAGCGTCACGAGCGGTGTCCACAGGGGTCAGTGTTGGGCCCCCTGCTGTTCACAATCTACATAAACGACATAGATGGGGCATAAAGAGCGACATCGGCAAGTTTGCCGATGACACCAAAATAGGCCGTCGAATTCATTCTGACGAGGACATTCGAGCACTCCAGGAAGATTTGAATAGACTGATGCAGTGGTCGGAGAAGTGGCAGATGCAGTTTAATATAGACAAATGCAAAGTTCTAAATGTTGGACAGGACATAACCATGCCACATATAAACTAATAATGTAGATCTTAATATTACGGATTGCGAAAAAGATTTAGGAGTTCTGGTTAGCAGTAATCTGAAACCAAGACAAACAGTGCATAAGTGTTCGCAATAAAGCTAATAGAATCCTTGGCTTCATATCAAGAAGCATAAATAATAGGAGTCCTCAGGTTGTTCTTCAACTCTATACATCCTTGGTTAGGCCTCATTTAGATTATGCTGCACAGTTTTGGTCACCGTATTACAGAATGGATATAAATTCTCTGGAAATGTACAAAGGAGGATGACAAAGATGATCCCTGTATCAGAAACCTTCCTATGAGGATAGACTAAGGGCCCTGAAACTGCACTCTCTAGAAAGACGTAGAATTAGGGGGGATATGATTGGGTTTATAAGTGGAAGACAGGAATAAATAAAGGGGATGTAAATAGTGTGCTGAAAATATCTAGCTAGACAGACTCGCAGCAATGGTTTAAGTTGGAAAATTCAGATTCAGGAGGGATTTAGGAAAGTATGGTTTGGTAATAGAGTTGTGGATGAGTGGAACAAACTCCAAGTACCGTTATAGAGGCCAGAACGTTGTGTAGCTTTAAAAATAGGTTGGATTAAATACATGAGTAGATGTGGGTGGGTGTGAGTTAGACCTGATAGCTTGTGCTAACAGTCGGTTGCCGTGTTCCTCCCTTAAGTCAGTGTGACCTGACCTGACTAGGTTGGGTGCATTGGCTTAAGCCGGTAGGGACTTGGACCTGCCTCCGCATGGGCCAGTAGGCCTTCTGCAGTGTCCTTCGTTCTTATGTTCTTAGTTCTTAACTTTATTGGCAAGCTAAGAGCTGTTACCTACATCAGCTCATTTGAAAGCATTTTATTGTTATGAGACATACAAGTAGGGAACAGGATGAAGTTGGAGCCATCTGTGGGCCAGCATTTTCATTTGATCAACTGACTTTATCTCGTTGACATCATTATGCTGTACGAATGTGTTCCATACTCGAGTCATCCTGGGTATGTATGATCTCAGGTGGAGTGATGTTCTGGGAAGGGTACAGCCAGAGTGAAGTTGCTGCTTTCTGCGCCGTCTTGTGGCATAAAAGCTTGTTTCACGCTGTCCTCGAAGTGGATCCAAGTGTGGTATTTTGACAATATTGGCCTTGTACATAACAGTAAGGCCACCACATCCATCCTATGTTGAAGGCTCTGCTGAAATGACAGATCTATCCAGGATGGATCCAGGCGACAGATGAGACGTCTTGCTCTGTTCTCTACTCTGTCAAGCAGTCGCAGATGAGAGGGGGGTTAGGCAAACCAAGAAAGTGGAGCATACTCAAGGTGTGAGCGTACTTGTGCCTCGTACAGGATCTTGCAACCCCTACTGTCAAGCAGATGCGAGATACGGCGAAGTGCTGTAAGCTTCCTGGCTGCCTTGTTTGCAAGATTTACAACATGGTTCTTCATGGTTAGTTTGGAGTCAAATTTCACCCCAAGGATATCAACTTCTTCTCCAGGTGCCAACATCCTCCCATTTCATCCTTACTACTGCACCAGCATTACCATCATGGTGCCTAGAGACGATCATCATTTGCGTTTTCTCAGGTGCAAATGTTACTTGCCATCTATTTCCCCAAGCTGATACAGCTCTCAGCTGGGTGATTGATGTAGCTTAGAGCAGCTGGCATTTCTTCTTGGGGTAAGTGAATGTCAGTGTACAGTCGTCTGCATATGCTGTATTCTGGGGTGGATGAAAAAGGGCGTGGGAAATGACATTCCATAAAAATGGGCCCCGCAGCTTCCTTTTGGAACGTTTCCCCAATAGGGCCCTTCTGATTCCGTTCCCTTGAGGACTCACTTTGAGATTACCTGAAGGTAATCCGGGAGACATAGCG
>NW_026468696.1:0-10718 GCF_026875155.1 Cherax quadricarinatus | reverse complement strand
AAAACCATTCTCCCCATTTTTTTTCCCCTTTTTTTTTACTTGTTCCCCACTTCCTTAAAAATTTCTTTTTATTTCCCCTCCTTGAAAAATTAAAAAAAATTTTTAAAAAGGGGAAAAACCTTTTATGTTAATTTTTTTTTAACCCAATGTCCTTTTTTTCCCAAAATTTTGAAACCAAAATTCCCTGAACACTTTTAAACAAAAAAAACCACCCCTACCTTTTTTCAAACCCCATTTGGTTTCTTTAAAGGGCCCAACTATATTCCCTGGGGTTTTTATTTTTAACCCTAAATGCCCCCCTTTTTAAAAGGTTTTTTTAAAATTACCTTTCCTTCCCTACCTTTTTTCCCCCCGGACCCCAATTTAAATAACTTTTTAAAGGGGTTTTAACAATTTAGGAAAGGGGGGTTTTTCCCGATATATCGTGGTTATAAACAGGGGAAAATTTTGGGGGAAGTTAATTACTGGTCTTTTAAATTAAATTTACATAATTTTTAAAAATTTACGGGGTAAATTTGGAAATTTCTTGTATATTAATTTAATCTCCCTTTTCAAAATTGGGGAAATTATTTAAAACAAAACCCAATTTTTCAAAGGTTTTAAATAAAGGGTTTAATTTTTTCCCCGGGGCCCCAAATTTTTAAATTAATTTAAAAAGGGTTGGTTAAAAGTTTAAACCCCCAATTGGGGGTGGTTTTGGGGGCCCCCGTCCCCCCCAATTTTAAAATACTTTGGGTAAAGGGTTTTAACACCTTAAACTTTAAATTTTTTTTTTTATTTCCCCGGCTTTAAGGGGGAATTACGGGGGTTAATTTAGGGGAATTTGGGGGTCAATTTATTTAATTTACATCAATTTTTTTGGAATTACAAAAAATTTTAAATTTTTTTCCTTCCCAAGGGGTATTAAATTTACTGTTTTTTTGCTCAAATTTGGTTAATTTTAATTTCCCCCATTTTTTTTTTTTTTCCCCCCGGAAATTTCCCCCAATTTATTTTGGGGTGTTTGGGTTAGGGTGGAAAACTTTTCTTTTAATTATGTTTTTGGGGCAATTTGGGGGTTTTTGTTTTGGGCCAATAGGGTTAATTTAAGCCCCCTTTATATAAAGTTTTTAAATTCTTTTTTTGGTAAATGTCTAGGAAGTGGGGGTTTTAAAGGGATTGTCCGGGAAATTTGGTGGTATACGACAGGAAAGGGGGGGAATGGAGGAAAAATTTTTTTATTTCCCCCTGGGGAAAAAATGGGGGAAAAAAGTAAACCCCCAAAGGCAATTTTGGAAAAGGGAAAAAACCCCTAGGTAAGGGGTTTTAATATTAGGGGAAAGGGGTGGTTGTTGGGTGAAGGTAAAAATTGTGGTGGGTAAAAAACCCCTTTTTCGGGGCGGGGTTTAAAGGAAAAAAAATGGGAAAAAGGGGTTTAATAATGCCAAAAAGTTTGGTTTCTTTTTCCCCGGGTAAATTGGGGGGAAGGGAGTATTTCCCCTGGGGGGTTTGGGGCTGTCTACCAATTTTAAGGGGAAATACAAAAAAATTTAAGGGAAAAAATATTCCCAAGGGTTTGGATGGGCCCCTTATTTTATTCGGGTGTTTGGTTAAGTGGACGGTACTGGGTAAAGTGGTGGTGGTAATTTGGACGGGTATGGGCAAAGGGTTTAACCCCCCCCCCCCCGGGTCGTTTGGTATGGGTTTTTTTTTTGGGTCGTTGGTTGTGGAAAGTTGGGCCCCCCTGTACTATGTCAAGGGGTTGGGGGGAAGGGGGATTTGTACTGGGTCAAATGTTGGTGGAAAATAACTGTACTGGGGTCAAGTTTTGGTGGAAAGGGGGACTTACTAGTAAAGGGGGTTGGGGGTTTAAGTGGACTGAACTGGCCCAAATGGGGGTTTGGTTTAAGGGGAAATGTACTGGTCAAGTGTGGTGGAAGTGGACTGTACTAGGGTTCAAGTGGGGGTGGTAAGGGGATGACTTTTTAAATTTTGGTGGTAAAGTGGTTGTACTAGGTAAAAGGGGTGGGGTAATTGGGAATTGTACTAGGTAAAGGGGTTGGGGGTTTAAGGGAAATGTATTGGGTCAAGGGGTTGGTGGTAATTTACTGTACGGGGGTTCAAGGGGTTGGTGGTAAGTGGACTGAGGGGGGAAAAGGTGGTGGTAAGTGGACTTTTCTGGTCAAGGGGTGGGGGTTAAGGGGAAATGTACTAGGTAAAGGGGTTGGTGGTAAGTGGACTTTTATTTGGGTCAAGGGGTTGGGGGTTTAATTTCCCCTGTACTAGGTAAAAGGGGTTGGGGGAATTTGGACTGCCCCGGTTTAAAAGGGGTTGGTGGTAATTTACTGTACTAGGTAAAAGGGGTTGGTGGTTAGGGATGTACTAGGTAAAGGGGTTTTGGTGGTAAGTGGCTGAGGGGGTTTCCAAGTTTTGGTGGTAAGGGGAATTTTTATGGGTAAAGGGGTTTGGGGGTAAGTGAACTGTACTGGGTAAAGGGGTTGGTGGAAAAGTGGACTGTATTTGGTCAAGGGGTTTGGGGGGTAAGGGATTTTATTTGGGTAAAGGGGTGGTGGTTGGGAAATGTACTTTTTCAAGGGTGGGGGTAAGGGGGGTTTTATTTGGGTCAAGTGGTGGGGGTAAGGGGAAATTTTCTGGGTCAAGTGGTGGTGGAAAGGGGAAATGTTTTTGGTCAATTTTGGTTTGGTAAGTAAAATGAAATAGGAAAAGTGGGGGTGGTAAGTGGACGTACTGGGTCAAGGGGTTGGTGGTAAGGGGAAATGTACTGGGTCAAGGGGTGGTGGTAAAGTGGACGGGATTTGGGTCAAGGGGTTGGTGGAAGTGGCTGTAGGGGGTTTCAAGTGTGGTGGTAAGGGACGGGGAATGGGTAAAGGGGTTGGTGGTAAGTGGACTGTAGGGGGGAAAGTGGTGGTGGAAGTGGATTGAAATGGGTCAAGGGGGTGGTGGTAAGTGGACTTTAGGGGGGTCAAGGGTGGTGGAAAGTGGACTGTACTGGGCAAGTGGGGGTTTGGTAAGTGGACGGGGTTTTGGGAAAAGTGGTGGGTTTTAAGGGGACTGTACTGGGTCAAGGGGTTTGGTGGTAATTGGACGTACGGGTAAAGGGTGGTGGTGGAAAAGTGGACTGTATTGGGTCAAGTGTTGGGGGTTTAAGTGGACTGAATAGGTCAAGGGGTTGGTGGTAAGGGGGACTGTACTGGGTAAAAGTGGTGGGGTTTAAGGGGGACTGTACTGGGTCAATTTGGTGGGGTTAAGGGCTGTACTGGGTCAATTGGTGGGGGTTAAGTGGACTGTACTGGGTCAAGGGGTGGGGGTAAAAAACGAAAAGGGTTAAAAATTTGGTGGTGGTAAAAGGGAAAAAAAAAAACCAAAAAGGTTCAAGGGGTGGGTTGGTAAAGTAAAAATTTTTGAAAATTGTTTAAAATTTTCCCCTTGGGTTTGAATTTTCCCCAAGGGTTTCAATGGTGGGGGAAAAAGTGGGGTTGTTTTGTAAAGGGTTTGGGGTTAAAGTGGTTAAACAGGTAAAGGGGTTGTTTTTTGGTGAGGCGGTTTTGGTTAAAATTTTGGGGGTTTGGTTTATGTGGGTTTTTAATGGTAAATTTTTTTTTTTGGTAAGTGGACGGGTCTGGTTTTTAAAGTGGTGGGGGTTAAGGGGTTTTTATTTTTTTAGGGTTTGGAAATTTTGGGTTTGGATGTAAGTGGCTTTTCAGGGTTTTTCAGTGGTGGGTGGTTTTGGCTGTCAGGTTTTAAAGGTTGGTGGGGGTTAAGTGGGTTTTTTCCGGGGCCCAATTTTGATGGGGGTTTTTTGGGGATGTATGGTTTTTAAAGTGGTGGGGGTAAGTGGGCCGTATTTTTTAAAATTTTTTGGGGGTTTTTTAAGGGGATGGTTCAGGTCGGTGGGGAGGGTAAGTGGAGGGGTTTTTTAGGTAAAGTGTTTTTGTAAGTGGCTGTCCTTGGTTTTTAAAGGTTGTGGGGGTTAAGTGGGTTTCTGTCGGGTTTTTCTTTGGGGTGGGGGTTGGGGTTCGGGGTAAAGTGGGGTTAATTTTGGTTGTTTAGGTCAGGGGTTTTTTTTTAAGTGGCTTTTTCATGTTGGTGTTTTTCGTAAGGGGGTTTTTCAGGTCGTGTTGGTTTTTAAGTGGCCTGTGGCTTGGTTAAAGTGGTTGGGTTTTAAGTGGTTGTTCATGTCGTTTTGGGTTTTGGTAAGGGGTTTTTAAAGGAAAGTGGGGGTTAAAAAAGTGGCTGTCGGGTTTTTTAAAGTAGGTTTTTAAGTGGTGTTTTTCTAGGTGTTTTTTGGGTAATTGATTGTTATGTCGGTTTTTTGGGGTTTTGGGGACTGTCTTTGCTGAGGGAGCGGGCCAGGTGGGCTTGGTTATGTCAGGTAAAGGGGTGTTGGTCCGGTTAAGTGGTTTTTTTGGTGGGGGGTTTTTAAAGGTTGGTTTTTTAAGTGGTTTTTTGGTTAGTAAATTTGGGGGTTAAGTGGATTTTTTATTAGGTTTTATGTTGGGGGGTTTTTGGGTGGGTTTTCATGTCAGGTTGCATGTGGGGGTTGTATGTCAGTGGTTTTAAAGTTGGGGTTTTTTAAGTGGCTGTCAGGTCCGTTTTTGGGTTAAGGTGGGTTTTTTCATGTAAATTTTTTTTTTTTGGTAAGTGGTTTTTGTCTTTTTTAAAGTCGGGTTTTTAAGTGGTGCTGTCATTTTTTAAATTTTGGTGGAGGGTAAGTGTTTTTAATTATTTTAAAGGGTGGTGGGGGGAAGTGGGTTTTTCATGTAAAGGGGTTGCGTGGGTTTTTAAGTGGTGTTTTTTATCCCAAGGTTGGTGGTGTTTTTAAAGTGGGTTTTTTTCAGGTAAAGGGGTTTTTGGGGGTTTTTAATTTGGTGTTTTATGTAAAGTTTTTTTGGGTGGTTTTTTTAAGGGGCTGTCTGGTTTTTAAAAGTGGTGGGGGTTAAGTGGACTTTTTTCTTGGGGTTTTTCAAGTGTTGTTGGTAAGTGGCTGTACTGGGTAAAAGGTTGTTTAAATTTTGGTTTTTTAGGGGTAAAGTGGGGGTCGGGTTAAGGGGTCTGTTGGGAATTTTTGTGGTTTTTTAAAAAATATAAAAGGTTTTAAAATGCATTTGATGCCCGGTAGGCACCGGGTTTGTTAAAACCCGGTTTTTTAAAAGAGGGGAAGCGGGTTTTTCCAGGGGTTGAGTAAAATTTGTTTTAAAAAAATTTTTTTTTTTTTTTAAAAAATTTTTTTTTCGGTTTTAATTCTTGTCGGGTTTTTTGTTTTTTTTCTTTCCCGTTTTTTATTCCAGTGTTGTTCAGTCGGTTTTGGGAAAAAGGTCAGGTTGTTCATGTCGGTGTTTTTATGTCAGTTTTTCGTTTGTTTTTTGGGGGGTTTTTTCCGTCGGGGTTTTGGGTTCATGTGGTGTTTTTAGTGGTTTTTTTTATGTAAAGTGTTGTTCATGTCAGTGTTTTTTTAGTCAGGTTGTTCATGTCGGTGTTTTTTCAGGGGTCGGTGTTTTTCATGTCGGTTTTGGTTGGTTTTTTTCGTGTTTTTCAGGGTGTTTTTTCATTTTCTGTGTTTTTTTTCGTTTTTTTCGTTGTTTGTTCTTTTGGGCGGGTGGTTTTTTTTTTAGGGCAGTGTTTTTTCAGGTAAAGTTTTTGGTTCATGTCGGTGTTTTTTATCATTTTTCGCGGGCATGGTTTTTTCATGTCGTGTTTTTTGCAGGTTTTTTCATTTTTCTTCAGTGTTGTTAAATGTCGGGGGGTTTGTTATGTCGGTTTTGGGTTTGTCAGTGTTTTTGTCATGTCGGTTTTTTTTATGTCGGTTTTTGTTCATGTCGGTGTTTTTCCCCTGTCATGTTGTTCATTTTGGTGTTTTTTTGTCTTTCAGGGTGTTGTTCATGTCGGGTGTTTTTCTTTTGTCGTTTTTGGTTCATTTTGGGGGGTTTTTGTTTATGTCAGTGTTGTTCGGGTTTTTTCGCCCCGGTGTTTTCATGTCGGGGGGTTTTTTTATGTCGGTTTTTTGTTCTTTGGTCGGTGTTTTTCATGCCCGGTGTTTGGTTCATGTCGGTGATTTCCCTTTTCCAAGGGTTTTTCCCCATGCCCCTGTTTTTTGTTAGGGTCAGGTTTTTTTTCATGCAGTTTTGTTCATGTGGGGTGTTGTTCATGTCGGTTTTTTTCCCGTCAGTGTTGTTAATTTCGTGTTTTTTATGTCATTGTTTTATGTGGGTTTTTGGTTAATGTCGGTGTTTTTCTTTTGTTTTTTTTATTTTCAGTGTTTTTTCATGTCGGTGTTGTTCATGTAAAAGTGTTTTCATTCGTCGGTGTTTTTCATTTTCGTTTTTTTTTATGTAAATGTTTTTCATGTCGGTGTTTTTTCATTTCGTTTTTTTCCTGCCATTTGGTTGTTCATGTCTGTTTTTGTTTATGTCAGTGTTGTTCATGTCGGTTTTGGGTTATTTTCCGGTGTTTTTCATGTCAGTGTTTTTTTCATTTTCTGTGTTTTTTATGTCGGGTTTTGGGGTTTCATGCCCCGGGGGTTGTTCCATGTCGGGGGGTTTTTCTGTCAGTTTTGTTCATGTGGGGTTTTTGTGGTTTTTTATTCAGTTTTTTTTCATTGGTTTTTTTGGGTCCCGGGGGGCCGCGTTTTTTTCCTGTCTTTGTTTTTTTGTCAGTTTTTGTTCATTTTCGTGTTGTTCATGTCGTGTTTTTTCCATGGGGGTGTTGTTAATGTCGGTGTTTTTCATGTCGGGGTTGTTCAGGGTCAGTGTTTTTTCTGTCGTGTTTTTATTCAGTGTTTTTTTTTTTCATGTCAGTTTTTTTTCTTTGTGGTGTTTTTCATGCCCAGTGTTTTTTTCTTTTTCAGTGGTTTTTTCCCTTGTCAGGGGTTGTTTCATGTCAGTGTTTTTTATGTCGGGTTTTGGGTTCATGCCCCCCCCCCCCCCGGGTTTTTTCATTCAGTGTTGGGTTCAGGGGTCAGGGTTTTGTTAATGTCATGTTGTTAAAATGTAGTGTTGCAGGTAAAAAAGGGGGTTGCCCCCAAATGTCGGGGTTTTTTATGATTTGTTGTTCCCCCCCAGGGGGCCCAACCCCCCTTTTTTCCCCACTCAGGGCCCCCAGCCGGGCCCCCCCCCCCCCCCATGTCCCTGTTTTTTTTTCATTTGTCTTCCCGTGTTGTTTTTGCCCCATGTTGTTCAGGCCCCGGGTTTTTTTCCCCGGTTTTTTCATGTCGTGTTTTTTGTCATTTTTTTTCTTTGTCGGTGTTTTTATGTCGGTGTTTTTCATGTCAGTGTTTTCCCCTGCCCGTGTTTTTTATGTCAGTTTGTTTTTTAGCAGTGTTTTTTTTCTGTCGGTTTTTTTTCTAACAGTTTTTTTCATGCAGTGTTTTTTCATGCCCCAGTGTTTTCCCTTGCAGTGTTTTTTGTCAGTTTTGTTCATGTCAGTGTTGTTTTTTATTTTTTATGTCAGTGTTGTTATGTCAGTGTTGTTCATGCCCGTGTTTTTCCCTTTGGCAGTGTTTTTTCATGTCAGTGTTGTTCAGGGCAGTGTTGTTAATGCCCCCCCAAGGTGTTGTTAAATGTCCCAGTGTTTTTTGGGTTATGTTGTTTTTTTTGGGGGGTGTTTAAATGTCGGTGTTTTCAGGTCGGTGTTTTTTGTCGGTGTTATTTTTTTTTGTCGGTGTTATTCATGTCGGTGTTATTCATGTCGGTGTTATTCATGTCGGTGTTTTCTTTGTCGGTGTTATTCTTTGTCGGTGTTTTTGTCGGGTTTTTCATGTCGGTGTTTTCAGCCCGGTGTTTTCCTGTGGGTTTGTTATTCATTTTCAGTGTTATTCATGTCATTTGTTTTAATGTCGGTGTTTTCATGTCAGTTTGGTTTGTCGGTTTTGTTATTATTTTTAGTTTTGTTCAGGGCGGTGTTTTTTTCAGTTTTTGTTCAGGTCGGTGTTTTTTCAGGGTCAGTGTTGTTTGCCCGGTTTTTTGTCAGTGTTTTTCCCATGTGGGTTTTTATTCATGTCAGTTTTGGGTTAGGGTTCTGTTTTTTTTTAGTGTTGTTCATTCGGTGTTATTCATTTTGTGTTTTTCATGTCGGGGTTTTTATTCATTTTCGAGTTTTGTTCATGTAAACACTCTAGTGTTAAATTAAAATATTTTTTGAACATTAATGTTGTTTTTGGGTGGGGGAATGCTTATTCATACGTTTACAGATGCTCAAAAAATTCATTAATCATGTATAATTTAAAAAAAAAAAACATGCTAATGAAAATACTTTCCCAATACTTTAAAAAAAACCCGGGCAAATTAAAGGGACTATTCAGTGGGACCAGGTTTTTTAAAACTATCCGGGGAAAAATCACAATTTTGAAAATAATTAATAAAAATCCCCAAAGGAAAATATGTTTTGACAAAAGGGGTCTTTTCCAGATGGGGGCCCTTTTACTGTCTCCTGAAGGGTGTTTTGGACCCATCCCGTCTCCTAAAGGGTTGTGGTGGCCCCGTCACAAAAACCCTGAAGGGGGTTAGGGGCCCCTTTATTTGTTCCTGAAGGTGTGGGGGTGCCCCGGGCACTTTTCCCAAAAAATTTGTGTGGGACCCGTACTGTATTAAAGGTGTGTGTTTTGCCCCTTTTTACTGTCTCCTAATTGAAGGTGGTTTTTCCAATTTAGGACCCTTTTACTTTTCTTGAAGGTGTTTGGTAAACCCCCGTTTAATTTTTCCCTCCTGTTTTGGAATTTTGGGGGGCCCCCTTTACTGTCTCCTAAAGGTGTGTGGGGGTACCCTCACTGTCTCCTGAAGGTGTGTGGGTTGACCGTCCTTTTCCTGAAGGTGTGTGGTGCCCCGTTACTGTCCCCCTGAAGGGTGTTTGGTAAACCCTTTACTTTTCCCCTTTAAGGAGTCTGGTTTTTTGTAGCGGGATTTACATATTTCTGTTACATGTGTGTGTGTGGGCGTCGAGGAAAAAGTGGGGTGAGGTGTGGGGGGGTGTGCATTTTGGTTTTTTACGTATTTAAAAAATACTAAAAAAAAATGGTTTTATAGTATATGGATTTTTTAATAAATGTTGGTTTTTCCCTTTGGGTACAGAGGTTGTGGTTGTGTGTTGTTTTATTTTGTGCGTCTTTTTGTCGGGTTTGTGTATGTAGGATGTGTATGTGGAAACACAGAATTAAGTGCATAGAAGAGTGCTCACCTGTGAACCTTCGTGTTTCATGAAAATAAAGAAGATCAGTAACAAGAAAAAAAGATAACTGATAACAATTAATTACAGTTACCGTGCAGGGAACACAAAGGTTCACACACCCACACTAATCTACGCACATAAAAACGTTCACAAATACACTTACACAACTAATTAATTGAACAAGTTAATAACTGACATATAGGTAAAATATTAAATATAAATATATGTTCCAGATTTTCACTAGTGGCCAGTTCTTGGTGGACGAACTGTGATAGAGATCTCTCATGTCTCAGGTAGTCGACGTTCGAGTCTGTCCAGGAGGAGTTATTACAGAGCGCAGATTATCTGCGTGTCCTCCTCTGTAATAACATCTACCTTCGTATACTGATATTAATACACTTGTGCAGTAATATCATATATGGACAGTACTTCAAGGCTGGCTGAAACTGCTGACCTCAGGGAAGTGGTGAAGGGTGAATACCTGGATCCACGGACCTGGGGTGGGACTTGCTGACCTCAGGGAAGTGGTGAAGGGGTGAATACCTGGATCCACGGACCTGGGGTGGGACTGCTGACCTCAGGGAAGTGGTGAAGGGTGAATACCTGGATCCACGGACCTGGGGTGGGACTTGCTGACCTCAGGGAAGTGGTGAAGGGTGAATACCTGGATCCACGGACCTGGGGTGGGACTTGCTGACCTCAGGGAAGTGGTGAAGGGTGAATACCTGGATCCACGGACCTGGGTGGGACTTGCTGACCTCAGGGAAGTGGTGAAGGGTGAATACCTGGATCCACGGACCTGGGGTGGGACTTGCTGACCTCAGGGAAGTGGTGAAGGGTGAATACCTGGATCCACGGACCTGGGGTGGGACTTGCTGACCTCAGGGAAGTGGTGAAGGGTGAATACCTGGATCCACGAGACCTGAGGATGGGACTTGCTGACCTCTAGGGAAGTGGTGAAGGGTGAATACCTGGAAAACCCCGGACCTGGGGTGGGACTTGCTGACCTCAGGGAAAGTGGTGAAGGGTGAATACCTGGAACCACGGACCTGGGGTGGGACTTGCTGACCTCAGGGAAGTGGTGAAGTGTGAATACCTGGATCCACGGACCTGGGGTGGGACTTGCTGACCTCAGGGAAGTGGTTGAAGGGTGTATACCTGGAACCACGGACCTGGGGTGGGACTTGCTTGACCTCAGGGAAGTGGTTAAAGGGTGTGTAATACCTGGAATCCACGGACCTGGGGTGGGACTTGCTGACCTCAGGGAAGTGGTGAAGGTGATATACCTGGAACCACGGACCTGTGGTGGGACTTGCTGACCTCAGGGAAGTGGTGAAGGGTGAATACCTGGAACCACGGACCTGGGGTGGGACTTGCTGACCTCAGGGAAGTGGTGAAGGGTGATACCTGGATACACGGACCTGGGGTGGACTTGCTGACCTCAGGAAGTGGTGTGAAGGGTGAATACCTGGATACCACGGACCTGGGGTGGGCTTTCTGACCCCCAGGGGAAGTGGTGAGGGGAATACTACCACGACCTGGGGGGACTTTCGACCTCA
>NW_026468695.1:0-10945 GCF_026875155.1 Cherax quadricarinatus | reverse complement strand
TTTTTTAAAAAACAAGTACATGCTTTCCCCAAAAAAACCCCCTTTTTCAATAAAAATTGGGTTAAAAAACTCATATTTCCCCCTCACTAAAATCCTTCTTTAAGCATTGTAAAAAAATTAAAAACCCTAAGCCTCAACTTTATAAAAAAATTTATTAATAAATTTACTAAATATTAATACACCCCTCTTCCACCGCCTAAAACACTTTTTAAATTTCCGGAGTTTATGAGAGAGTTTCGGGGGTCAACCCCCCCCCCGGGCCCCGGTCTGGACCGGGCCCCCTGGTGGATCAGCGCCTGATCAACCAGGTGTTGTGCTGGCTGCACGAAACCAACGTACGGCCAAGCCCGGAGATCAGGAACGATTTTGGGGTGCTTGCCAGTGAGCTTAAAGACTGCCGGGGTTGTTGGAAATCCCCCCTTATGTGTGGGGAGGCGTTGAACAGTTGGGCCCCTGACATTATTGAAAGTCTCTTAATTTGTAGTGCCCCCCTGTTTTCATTGGGGGGATGGTGCATCGTTTTGCCAAGTCTTTTGCTTCGTAGTGAGTGATTTTCGTGTGCAAGTTCGGTACTGTCCCTCTAGGTTTTTCCAGGGTAATAATCATGTTTCTCCCTCCTGCACCCGGGGAATACAGGTTTAGAAACCTCAAGCGCCCCCAGTAATTGAGGGTTTTATTTTGTTATGGCGCGGAAAAGTTTCTGTACTTTTTTTGGGTCGGAAATTTCCCCCTGCCTTGAAAGGTGGTTAGAGTGCAGCAATTTCCAGCAGATAAAAAAAGTGCCCGAAGAGTGTCATCAGGGCTTGGCCTCCCTAGTTTTAAAGGTTCTCATTTTCCATACTGTCCCATTACAAATTTTTTAATGGGCATTAAAATTTATGGAAGTCATTAGCGTTCCCCACTCTCATCAATGATGAGCACATTTAAAATGCTAAAAAAAAGACAATACACTCGCTAAAACCCCCAACACTAAACACAAAAAAATAATTTAAATAACCTTCATTGGATCGATTTCCCCCAATGAATTGCCCAATAAAGGCTAAAAAACGACACCACAGAAGCCCAAAAGCTCTTAAGGTTTAACCTATAATCTTGACACCATTCACCTTAATACATGAAAAAAGGTATGACGCCCCTGACACATCAAACACAGAATTCTCCATTCATTACTCTAATTATTTGATACCCTTTTTGTTTTCTGTCCCCATTGCATGCTACATAAAATTAGCCAAACCATTACCCCTTCTGTCCCAATACACCTTACTCCCCCCCTCCCCGGGGCGCTTGCTGTGTCCCCCTAAACCCCCCCCTTTTGTTGAAACCCCCAAACCCCCCCCCCCTTACTCACTAACCCAAGTCGTAGATTATGAGAAACCCAAACGTTAACATTCTATCCCCTTCCGAAAATCCTTTCCACCTCCCCCCCATACAGTGCTCTTTTTCGACCTTTGTACGAAAAAACCGTTCCCGCTAGTACCTGCCCCCGCCCCTCACAATCCCCCCCCCCCCTATCACCAACAAATTATATTATCACTTTATTTAATCCAAAGCTCTTTAAACACTCTCATCAAACCCCTCCCCATCTAGGCTTGTGCATGCAAAAACCGACCCCCCTTGGCCCCCCACCCTGTACAACCCTATTAACCAAACCAAAATTCCAGTCCCCCCAAAAGTATACTGATGGAACCCCGTCTATCTCCCCACGATTCCACCCCCGCCCACAATTCCCCTTGGTTTTAGTACCCCCCCCGATGGTAGTATGCCATGCAGAAAACGATATTTTACCCCCTTCCCTAGGCTTTAACTTCAACTTGCTAAACTATACCAAATACTTTCCATGCTAAGGGGGGAACAACCCCTAAACTGGTACAACAACCCTTTCTTAAAGCAGCCTCCCAAAAAAACCCCTACTCGTTTTTCTGGGTTCTCTAACCAACTCAAACCCCCAAAACAGTTTCACTTCCCCTCAACTCCACACCACCATACAACTTCCCCAAACCCTTCATGCATTTTTTCCAGCGCCCTCCACTATCCTTCGCGCAAAAACCTCCTTTTAAGAAAAACACATTTAATCCCCCTTTCAGACCCATAAACCCCCAAAACCACCCTGGTGCACAGGTAACATTAAACCTCTTCCTCACCCAAATGCACCTTTAAACCCCACAAAAAAAAGTTGAACACTGTCTCAAAAATTCCCCAACGCCGTCTTGTTAAATGGGAAACGGCTGCTAGTGAAACCTTACTATACAAAAAATACATTTATAAAAATTTCACTCGTTGTACGGAGTCGATGTGGGGTTGAAATGCCCCCAGACGCCCGAACCCTTTTCCCTTAATCTTTCGAGTTTTCCTCTCGGCGCATCCAAGTACCCTTATGGGTGATCCCAAAAAATTTTTAAAAGACACGTTTGGGTTTCCCTCACAACTTTTCATTCCCCCCCCCCCCACCCCATCACCCAACCCCATGTCTTGACTTCTTTATTTACCTGCATCCCTGTTGCTTTTTCCGAACTGTTGCAAAACAACCCAAAAAACACCCAAGCCACCCCCTCCGAACCAGGATGTTGATGATACATACCCTTTTATTCCGGGCCCGACTTCCCGACCTCCCCACCCCTCCATCTGTCACATAAAAAAACGTTCAACCATTCTATAAAAGGGGTCCTGAATGCACGCAAAAACATTTGTGACATGGGACACCCCTGCCTAAGTCCCCTACCCTTTAAATCTCCCCCCCCAAGCACCTTAATCTGTCCCCTCTTTTAGCTCTTGCAACGTGGTTACCCAATTAATTTTTCTTCCCCATAACCCTGCCTTTAAGTTAGCTTCCAATGCCCCCCTTTCCCCCCTGTCATGGCCCCCCTTCCATCTAGGCCCCAACAACGCCGCCCCCCCTCCCCCCTTTTGACCCACAAAATTCTCAGTATTCCAGGGACCTCAATCATCGACCTTCCCGGAAAACCTTACTGCGTTTTAAAACCATTTCCCCCACCACACATTTAAAAAAATTCCCCAAGACTTTAGCAAAAATTTTAAAATCAGCGCATAAAAAGGGATATGGAAAGCCCCCTTGAGGGTGTGCTGCCCCTTACCTTTGGCCCAAACATAAAATGCTGTTGCTTGCGGGGGTCCCCCCATCACCCCCTTCTCCTTCATTGATTAAAATAACCTCCCCATAAATCCCTTTCACCCCCCAAAATGTTGGAGGTAAAATTAAAACGGGAGCCCGTCTATTCCCGGTCTTTCCCAACTCTTTTTCCCTTTCCATTATTCCCCCCTAAGCCTTTCTACCCACTTTTCCCCCAAAATTTACACGTACATATTCAAAACCCCTTCTCTAAACCACATTCTCCCCCTTCCCACTTGTCCAATACCCTTCATACCTTTTTATCTGCAAAAGCACACATTCCTTTCGTATTTTGTATCCCCTGCCCCTTTCTTAACCCCCCCATCCATGTACCTCTAACTCAAAAATAGCTGTAACCCCGCTGTCTTTGTTTTGGTCTCAACACCACCCCGATGGTTTTTCCCCCCAAAAAGCACCTCCTCTACCCTCCCTGCACCCTTACCGCTTGAAACCTTCATTTTGAAACCCCCTCATTCCCCCCTTGACTCGACAATTTCATCCATAGGATAGTTGCCCCCCACGCCCCCTTCCCATAACACCCCCAAAACCCTGCCCTCTAAATAGTTAAAAGGGCATTTTTTAAATCATTTATACTTTTGCCCCCCCACTAATATTTCCAAACTTTCCTTTGGCACACAATCCCACCATTTGTACGACATCTCCACTCCCCTTTTCCCCCTCGCTAAGTCCTTCCCTAGGACAGAAAATCCCTAACCCTCCTCATACTCAATGCACTTAATTTAATTTCCAGTAACTCCTGTTATTTCCCAAAATCCCCCCACCCAACTCCATCAACAGCTCTATGATCCCCCATGCTATTCAACGTTTTGAAAAAATTTACTACAACCCCGTGAGAAAGTACACCTATCTTAACCCCGCTGCATACCCTCTCCCAACAAATGTTGCTCTGTCTCCCACGCCCCCCCCCCCTCGAATGCGTCCCTTAACCTAAAATCCCTCAATAAAAAATCAAGGGCCCCCACACATAACCCGCCCCTTCGGGTTCCACATCGCCCTCCCAAGAGCAGTTCCAATCACCCCCTACTATTTCCACCTCGGAAGACGGAAAAAAACACAAGGGCCTACACACAAACTCCTGCTTCACCTGTACGTTATTTCTGCGGCGCTATACGCTAAAAAGGGCCCCCAGTTTTTCCCATCCCAACCTCTATGCGCAACACCCTTCCCCTCCCCCCCTCACTTTCTGCAAAACAAAGGGCTCGCCCCCCCTGATTAATTACCCCCCCTCCTTTCAAAAAAGGGGAGAGGGGAGGGTTTCCACCGAAACCCCCCCCATTCCAATACCCTACCCTCCTTAAAAAATTTTGCTCCTGAAGGACGCAACATCCAAAATTTATTCAGAAACTTTTAAAACCCTTTCTCTTTACCCTATTACACAAACCATTAACGTTTATGTCAACACCCCGGAGGCCTATTAAAGTTTCCCCCCTGCCCCCTCTCTTCACCCCCTTTCCCATGGGCACAGAAAGTGTGGGACCACTTGTCACCCGCACACTTCCCTCTCTCCCCCCCCCCCCCTTTTTTCGGTGCCCTGTCATGGCCACCCCTACCCTTTACTTTGCCCATTTTTTTCCCCGCCATGCGCTGGGGGTTAGGACACATCGAATCCGACGAGCGGCTCTTTTTCTTGTGAAAGGCGCATCCTCCATGGCTTGGTCTGGGGGCCCCACAAGTACCCCAAACCCCCACTGTACCCCGTGGCAATGTTCGGTGACATCCAGTCACGCCGTCACTTTCCCTGTCGAATAGTTTTGTTGTTGATGCACCACAGCCCTTCATCGCCCTTTTACCACCTTTCCAGGAGCAGCCCCCTCCCCAGGGGGGCGACAAAGGGTTCGAACTCGGCTAATTCCCCCTCAATTTCCAAAACTTCCCCCCTGTACTTTTTGCGCAACCCAAACCACTTTAAGTGTCTCTGGGCCAGGAAAAAGGTCAAGGGCCTCACCCCCTTTCCCCCGCCTTATGCGCCTTCCACTTCTCGCTCCATAGACGACCCGTTTCCTTCACGTCGTTATCTCACTGCTTCCCTTTGGTGTAGGAAAACTGATGTCTCCCCCCCTGGGCGGAGCTCGTTGCCCCTTCCCAATTCCGCCGCTATGTGTCATTTCCCCCCATAGTCGGCATGTTTGCCTTTGCCCGGGTATGCACCTGACCGTGTCCCAATTCCTTTAGGTACAGTAAAACGGTATTGGGGGTGTCGCAAAGTCATTTTTTGGTTAAAAGTGCCCCCGGGCATACCCGTGTAGGCACCCCGCCCCACTTCCATGCTGGGCCAAAAGAACAGTTTTTATTCCCAAAAATTTCGATATCTGTCTACAGCCTAAAGGGGCATTACGCAGTTTAAACAGATAATGTCTGGAACATCGATCATCCCACAGCACGTGGTGTTGCATCAAAACTTAGTCCTGAAAAAAGGTTTACCAACGACTCGTACCTCTGAGAACAAAATCCGTTTCCCCCCAAACAAAGTGGGGGCCTCCCAAAGCACGGAAATTGATGAGCATAGTTCCCTTGGGTTTTGGGGTAAAAACCGCTGAGGCGAAGATCAAAATGTTTTTTATAGAACCCAAAAATTTTATTTAAAAAGCCCTTCGGGTTAGACGCCAAATACTTCGAACAGGGATAAATGTGCCCCGACTCTGCCCCCCCCGGGCCCAAAAACCATGGAATTGTGTTATGAATGAAGAGTATCAGACTTTTATCCTAGGAGGGGAGTACAGGGGGGGGTTCCTTTTAAAAAAAAAGAATGCCCCTTTTAAAAAGGGGGCGGTAAACCACAAAAATCCCAATGCATTTCCCCATATCTAAAATCTTTAAAGGGTCTGGCCCAAGTCCCACCTTTTAAAACCCCCCCCCCTCAGTTCACAAAGGGAAATTTTAGAACGGGGTTCCTGTTTTTCTCCCTGGCACTCCTCCTTTCACTAGAAGACGTCAGGTGTAAAATTTCCCCTTTCGTTCGCGTTTTGCAGGCTAATAGCGCCAAATCCCTAAAGGAATCAGGAAAAATTGGGTGGTCTTAAATTTCCCCTAAAAGCCTATGTAACGAGGGAAGTCCGGGCAACCTAAAAGCTTGTTCCCAAAAGGCCGTACAGATTTTTTCATTTCCCCATTCAATTGTACCCGCCCGTGCTTCCCTTTTAATGCACCCCCAATCTGCGACATTCTTCCATTCCATGAAGGCTCCAGGCCATCAACCTTTTATGGGTCAGCTTGAATTCCTGAGTTTTTTTCTCTTGGTTTTCTGGGTTCTTTCGGTAAAAAAAAATTTTGGCCCTGAGGAAAAAACCAATAAAAGGCCCCCCCCCCCCCCCATGTTTGTGGAGGTTATTCAAGGGGGGCCCCTTGTAAAATCGCATTGAGAAAAATGAAGGTGGATTGAAAATTAAAGGGAGGGGTGTGTTTGGTTTTTGTTTTTGGTGGTTTGTGTTTGTTTGGGGGTGAAAATTGGTGAAATGTTGGTTTAGGGGTTTGGGTTAAATTGGGAGGTGGGTTTTCCCCCTTTTTGGGGGGGGGGTTGTTTATAATGGAAATTAAGGGTTTGTTGAAATTTGGGTTTAGGAAAAAAATTGGGGGTTTTTTTGGGGGGTGTTGGGGTTGGGTTGTGTGGGGCGGTTTTCAATGCTTTTTTAGCCATTTGGGGGATTCCAAGCCCTTTTCAGTCTTGTGGATGGAAAGAATAAACGTTTTCACCGGGTTTTCGTTTAAAAATGGTTTGGGGACCAGGGCAAACCCGGGTTGACACGGGGTTTCCAAAGGGGCCTGGAAACCCGGGGCCCGGGGGCGTTAAAAACTCTTCCTAAATTTGCGAGCGTTTAAAAAAAACTCGGGGCCTTTTCAATTTACCACATTTCCCCATCCTGAATCCCCAAGGCCTGTGTTTAGGGGCCTGGGGGGGGCTGGGTTTTTCCCCCAATTTAAAAAAAGCAACACCCAGTGTTAACCTATTATAAAAATGCCAGTTAAATTGGTAAGGGGGCTGGGAAGGAGGCGCGAAAGAATCCTCTGCGTAGGGAAAATGAAGGGGGCGGGGTTTGCCGGTAAGGGGAGACAATGGCTTTTTGAGGGTGGGAATGGTTTAGTGGGTTTTGGGTCTGGTTGATGTGGGCTTTTTTGGGCGGGTTGAGTAAGGGTTTTGGATGGGGGGAAAAACCCTTTTGGGCTTGGAAGGAGAGGTTTGTGTTTGGTGGGTGGGGCGGGTCTTTTTTTAAAAACCCCCTATTTTTTTCAGGGGGGTCGGCTTCTCCTATTGCAGAGCTTTAAAAAGTTTTTTTTTTTTTTTTCTTGCTTATTGTTTCCCCCCTTTCCCGGAATCCAAAGGGGCCCCACTTTTCTTTCCCCAGATACCCCTGGGGATCCCTATTTAATTTGGTTTTACTGCAGCTTTTCCTTTTTCAGTTTATGTTTTTTGGGGTTGTGGCTGTCATTTTTTTCTCGGTTTTCCTTGGGTTGTTTTGTCTGTTAGGGCCTCTTTAAAAAGTTTGCTCTTTCATTTACTACAGTCTCCTTGAAGAGCTTCCAGCATTGTGCCCCTTCTTTCCCTACTGTCCCCTTATTTGTGGCTGAGGTAGCTCTCTTTGTCAATCCCAAAAATGTTTTTAGTTCTTTAGGCTGTTTCGATTTTTCATTTCCTCTTCTAAACTTGTATCCTACCTTTGTGCTTTGAAGACCTCCCATTTCCTGTTTCCTATCACCTCTCTTCCCTTTCATGCAAATTTCTTTTGTTTCTTATCCCATTATGACCCCTTTTTTTTGAGCTCTGTGCCCAATCTTCCTTTGCAGCTTCCTTTCCCCCTGTCCCTTGGTTTTTCTTTTTGCTCTCTGGTAACCCTTTTTTTGTTTTATCCTGTTTGCCTCAAGTGGGAAAACCATATAGTTCTGTATTTTATGTTGTAGTGTGTATTCAGGTGTGGGGGGGGGGCGGTAGGGGGAGGAACTGCGGCTATGGGGAGAGGAGTGGGGAGGGGTGGGGGTGGGGAGGGTGAACGAAGAGTGTGGTGTGTGTGTGTGTTGTGTGGTTGTTTGTGTGGTGTGTGTTGTGGGTGTGTGTGGGGGTTGTGTGTGTGTGTGTGTTTTGTTTGTGGTATGTTGTGAGTGGTTAGGGTGATGTGTGTGTGGTTTTTGTGTGTTGTGTGTGTGTGTATGTGTGTTTTTGGTGTGTTGGTTTTTGTTTGTGTGTGTGTTTTTAGTTTGTGTGTATATATGGGTGTATATTATAAATGTGGTGGTATGTAAGTGTTGGGGGTGTATGGCATGTGTGGTGTGTTGTGTGTGTGTGGTGTGGGGTTTTTTATTCACTAGTTAGTTTACCTTTTTTGTCCTAGTACAGGTGGTGTGGTGTATTTTTTGTATGGGGGGGGTACTGTTAATACATCCCAGTAATTCGAGTTAAAAAAAAGGGGAAAAATTGCTACTGGGGGCAAAAAGCTTCTGTGAGTGTTCCCCTTGTGGTTGTGTTTGTGTGTGGTGTGTTTGTGTGTGTACTCACCTTTTTGTACCACCTATTTGGGGTTTGCGGGGTCGAGTCCAGCTCCGGCCCCCGCCTCTTCCCCGGGTTGCTACTAAAACCCTCTCTCTCCCTGCTCCATGGTTTTTATCAAACCTCGTCTTAAACGTGTATGGTTCCGCCCCTACGTCATTTTCTAGGTATTTCCACCCCTTTACAACTCTATGACTGAAAAAACTTCCTACATCTCTCTGATCATTTGTGTTTTCAATTTCCAAATTGTGGCCTTTGTTCTGTGTCCCCCCCTGGAACACCTGTCTTTGCCCTTGTCTATTCCACCAGTATTTTATATGTCTTTCATGTTCCCCTGACCCTCCTGTCCTCCAGGGGGTTTGTCAGGCGATTTCCCCTTTTTCTTTTTCATAGGACATTCCCCTTAGCTCTGGAAATAAACCCTTGTCGCAAACCCCTTTTATTTTTAGTTTCTTGACGTGCTTTATCAAGTGGGGTTTCCAAAAAGGTGCTGCTACTCCAGTATGGGCCTGACTACCGGTGTACAGTGTCTTGAAAGATTCCTTACTAAAGGATCGGAATGTGTTTCGTTTGCCCCGGCGCCCAAGCTGCAGAAATTATCTGATTGATGTTCTTCCGGAGAATGCCGGGGTTATATCCCCCAAGATCTTTTTCCCCTTAGTGAGGTTTGCACTTTTGGGCCCCCTAGCCTATACTCTGTCTGTTGTCTTCTGTGCCCTTCCCCTATCTTCAGACTTTGCTTTGGCAGGATTAAATTCGGAAGCCATTTGCGGACCCGGTGTCCCGTCTGTCCAGGTCTCTTTTAAAACCCCGCCTGGTCTTTCCGATTTTAAATTTTCCTCATTAACTTCCAAACCTGCAAACAGGGGACACTTCTGAAACTAACCCCTTCCCTCATGTCTTCACTAAAAACCAAAAATAGCACTGGTCCTGGACGACCCCTGTGGGACCCCCCTTGTCACAGGTGCCCATGTGATAAATTCATTACGTACCATGATCGTTGTTTCCCCCCCGTAGGTTTTCTCTATCCCTTGCAGTGCCCTTCCGTTATATGCGCCTGAGCTCTAGCTTCTGCATAAACTCTTGGAGAAAAAGTGTCAAAAAGGGCCCTTTTGCATCCCAAAAGATGCAATCAAACCCCCTCTTCTCTCTTGTCTTACTTCTGTTATTTTATCATAAAACTCCAGAAAGGTTTGTGCCAATTTGCCTTTTGTGAATCCGGGTGGTTTTTATTTATACTCCTGTTTTCCCTTCCGGTGCTCCCCCACTTCCTCCCGACAATCCCGACGCGATGCCCGCAAAGTTGGCATTGGTGCGTCTTGTACAGGAACTAATGGGGGAAACAACACCTATTGCCCATGTTAGCCGGTTCTTACTAAAGCGGGAAATAATTATTTGTACAGGGTAGAAGCTTTAGCCATTGTATGGGGTTGAGTCATTTTCGGGGGTAATTTTATCCCCTTTTCCTATCAAGATTTTTTACAGATCTTTACCCTTTTTGGCCCTTTTTGCGAAAAAGAAACCCCTCGGGAAAACATCTTGGTGGTCGTCACGTTCAATGACTAAACCCGAAATTTGCTATGTCCCCCGGTAAGCAAAAGTTGAGCTTTTGCCCCTTCGAGACAATGCTTTTGTGAGTGCGGCAATTTTGTTCCTGTTGAGGATTCGAGAGAGCCCAACGACAGGACCCTGGGGTCTCCAGTCCTTCGTTTCCGACCAAGGGGGGACGTTGATTACAGGTCCCCAATTCCCCTTCCACGAAGGGTTTGGGGGTCAACCAAGGGTTCTTGCCGTGTGCACACGGTGGGCCCCGGCAGAACCTTTTTACCAATGGTGATACCCGAGTCCCCTGATAAATTACTCTTAGGTATCCACAATGTCCCAGGGGTAGCGCCCCCGGGGAAAGGGCCACGATCAAAAAAGGAGAATGAAATATTTTTGGGCCCAGATGGCATCGGACTTGCCAACATGTACACCCGTGTGTTGTTTGCCACAGCACAAGGGGGACCATTACGTCCTAAACCCCCTTTCAAAGATCCCATTACAAAAGGGCCCTGGGAAGAACTTTTGCGACCTGTTGCGAACTTTTCGACCCCGGAGAAGGGAAATAAGCACCTGTTGTAATGGGAGATAATTGACGCGGGTACAGTGAATTAGTACCCCCTCCCTGATAAAACCCCGGAAACGGTCACTAGTGCTTTCCGGACAGTTGTTTTTCGTTACTTGCCCATGTCTTCGTCAGAAAATGGGTCTGAGTTTATAAATGGCATAATCGGTTTTGCTCCAGATTTAACATTCATCAAGCGCCCTGCTCCCCCCCG
>NW_026468694.1:0-12663 GCF_026875155.1 Cherax quadricarinatus | reverse complement strand
TTTTTTCACAAGGACGGATCTGAAACACTTGAGGGTAGGCTACTCCCACACAAAAAACTATACTTTTCAGAATAGACCTTATATGGTGAAACTGAGAGTGAACCTCAATTTCCAAGGGGCCCAAAATGTGTAGAACGGACTATCACGGTTTAACCCTCAAAATGGAAAGAGAAATTGAATCTAACATTGGTATACTCTCGCTTACATAAAGGGATGTTAATTTTAGAACGTTCCCGGCATACCTTTTTCCCGGACATGGGCTGACAGAATCTCAGAATGGCAAAACGTGAAGGACAGGTGTTGCGAACACTGGTCTAACGTCACTCAAATTAAGCGCCAGTTACATAATGAGCAATCGGAGTTTTTTTTTTATGAAATCCTAGCTTAAGATTGTGCGCAACTAAACACTACTAAACAGATATCGACATTGTACATTGCACCTATTACTTCGTCACAGATGGGCAAAATTCAGATGGGTGAAACGTGCAAGACACGTATGGAGAACCTTTGGGGCTAATGTCATCAAATCCTTATTTGGACCATTTTCAAAGTGTGTAAATCCAGGGATTTTTGTATAACATCCTTGTTTAAAGATTGTGTACAATTGGCTCTACTAAACAGCTGTCGAAGTTGAAATATTTCCATCACTTGAATTTATTTAAGACTTTTCCTATCATGTTGATGAGAGAGGATTCAATTATGTTCCTTTCTGTAATGAAATATTGGGTACAATGACCTGGTCTGCTGCCCCCCCCCAGCGGATGATTGCAAGCACTAAAATGCTTAAAATTGCATTCAACTCCTGAGCCTTCTGTACTGAGTACTGATGTTGGGCTTAAATATTTCTGTTGTTTGGATTAAGTTTCACTCACCAACTAGTAATGTTAATTATGGAGACTAGCTAAGCCGTTTTGTATCTTGGGAAAAAAAATACTGACCTCAAATCAAAATACCTTTAAAATCGCAAAGGGTATGGTCATGGGGACCTTCTCCATCCAGTGCATCTTAACTGCCCTCTGCGATTTATGAAAGCATATAGCGATCTTAGTAATGAATCAGACCTTACATCTTACAACAGCAGATAAATCTAACAAGTTTTGTAATTTTAGATGAAGCTGAATATTCTGATAAGATGAACAGCTTACTAAGGAATAATGGAAGGTACGAACCTCTAAGAACCCTCTCGAACACATCAACTCACTTCAATGTACGACTTAAAAAGTTATTGAAGGGGAATGATGAATTAAATGTCTGTTAGCCAGGACGACAACTCTACTCTATCTTTATAATTTAATTACAGCCCATAAACCAGTAACCCAGGCTGTCCTATTATAAGTTCAGGAGGCTCGGCTGCATGCATTCTGTCCAAATGGCTAGTTAAGCTTCTAGCTCTTATGGTCGGAAAGATTTCAGATGCTCATATTAAGAATAATGTCACCTTACAGAAAGGCTCCAAAAATTAAATGCATCACATAAGTTTACTCTTGTGCAATTTGATATCACAGCATTATTTACTAGAATCCTTGTCTTTGATTTGCTTATGTATCTAGAAGAACTAAAAAACTTCATCATGCCCTACCCCACTAACATAATTATTGAATTCATTAAGCTGTGTGTGATGGACTGCAAGTTCGTACTTGAAGGTAAATACTATGATCAAAAACAAGTCATGGCCTAGAGAAATGATTGTTCGCATCGCTATTGTGCCGTGCGGACAGGCTGCGCAGTAGCTCCTGATACAACTGGTTTACTGCGCAGTTTTCCTGTTTTGTGCATACAACATGGCGGATCGCATTGGACGCCGGGTGAGCACTGTTTGTGTGGAATTGGTGCGTGGCACGCTTACAGGAACAACCATGCACGTGTTACTGCATGCCATCATCAGTGAGGTATATGGAATACCGACCGAAGAATTATATGGAGTAGCAGTAAATGGTGTGTCGAGAATTTTCATCAAGTTTAAAGAGCAGGATTCTACACAAGCATAGTCAAAAAAATATAAAGAGAAGAGGCTGGCAGTGGAACACTATGGTGGAAGTCTGCTTACATGTTTGTGTCCAGCTATGTGACGGGGGTGAAAGTACGAAACGTGCCTTTTGAGGCGACGGAGCATGATTTTGACGGCTGTGTTTAGCACCCTATGGGAAAATCCACTCAGCAGTGATGGGGGTGTGGCAAAAGGGAACCTTATGAGGGGCTACCTGAAGGTTTTTTTTTCGCTGAAAATGACGTTGAGGCAGCCAATTCCATCATACGTATTTATGGAGGTCTTCCGAACGCAGGTCTACGTTTTACTACTCAGGGCAGCGGAAGACTTGCAGATTATGTGGTTCTTTTGAACAATGGCGGCCCAATGCTATAAAAAAGCTGGAACGGAGGGAAACAGGTACCAGTGATCTTACATCAGAGGAATGCTCTGGGGTTTGTCGGAGGAAGGAGTAGGCCAAACAAGATTCCTTGCCGATGGAGTGACGAAGTGGGACAGGGCGAGGCGACTATGGAGGAAAGTGTAACACTAACAGTTGATAAGGGACAGACGACATCGACGTCTGATGAGGAGGGTACGGGCCAACAGGATGGCTTGCTGGAGGAAGTATTTAAAGTTCCTTTTGCATGACGTTGATGGAGGGACAGGTGGATGAAGGGTGTAACCTGGTGCAGGCAACTGTGCAGCAAGATCAGGAGGTTAGGAATACTGTGTGCACTAATGTTAATGTGCACAACGTTGTGGCAGAGGTCCATAGGGCGGAAAAGACAGGTGACGAGGTGTGTGGGGGGGGGGAGTTCTCGTAAGGAACTGAGGAACGTTCTGAGATGGACGTTTGTTCTTACTCCAGGACAAAAACATGAGTAAAATCTTGGAGAAAGGATGTATGTCATAAGGGGAAAGAGGGAAGGGGGTAATGTAGGGTTCAATGGTTCTAGGGATAATGAAGGGATAGGGGGGGGTGAATAAGCAAGCTGTCAAGAAAGATGCCATACAGCAGGACGTATATGGAGGGTGTGTCCCAAAGAAGAAAGGGTAAACCCCCACTATTAAAATAATTCACGTTTAGCAACTGTAAATATAAATGGATTGAAGAATGAAGTGAAACGAGTATGGATGGAATGGATTTGAGGAGATATAATGTGGATGTATGCTTTATACAAGAACATAATTATAAGATAGGCTGTCCCTTTGGCATTAAAGGTTAAAATTGTATGTAAGGGGTCTGTTAGGTTTAAAAGGGGGAGTGGCAGTGGCTGTGAAGGAAAATAGTCCTTACGTATTATAAAGGGGGAAAGAAGGGGGGGGAGGGTAGTGAGGGTGGATGGTGAGTGGGGAGCATCTAGAGTATGTTTCATTGGGGTTTATATGCCAGCGGAGAATATAATCAAAGTAAAAGAGGATTTTGTGAGAGACGTTTTGGTGTATTTTTTAAGGGGTTTACCTCTAGTAACTGTAATTGTGGGGACTGGAACTGTGTTATA
Source organism: Cherax quadricarinatus (assembly GCF_026875155.1). Taxonomy (NCBI): domain Eukaryota; kingdom Metazoa; phylum Arthropoda; class Malacostraca; order Decapoda; family Parastacidae; genus Cherax; species Cherax quadricarinatus. The sequence goes on along the minus strand of NW_026468694.1, from coordinate 9,192 downwards.
AGGGGGAGGGGACATGGAGCCAAGGGGGCGGGCTGTGTTACGGTCGTTACGCAATGTTTTACAGGATGCAGGGGTGAGGGACGTGGAGGGGAGTGAGGCTTGAAGAGTGGATTACACTTTTGTTAGGAGAAATTATTCAGCGAGGTTAGATAGGATTTATATAACGGAATCAGTTAGGGTAGGAGGGGTAAAAACAGTGGACGTAGGGTTTTCGGATCATAGGGCAGTTTTGGTAGAACTGGATTGGGAGGGAGTGGTAAAGGTATATTCAAGTTTCTGGAAGTTAAATGCGAGGTTGGTAAGGAGTGAGGTGGTGAATGCAGAGTTTAGAGACTGGTGGAGACAATTGTGGAGGGCAAGGGATGGGGTGGGAGTATTTTTGGATTGGTGGGAAAATAGGGCTAAACCGGGTATCGCTGGGTTTTATAAATATAAAGGAAGGGAGGAGGCGAGGTGGAGGTAGGGTTTTACAGATTTTTTTGGGAAAACAGCGCTCAATGAGTGTTTACGCAAGAGATGAGGGAAAGTCTTTTGAAGAAATATCAGGGCTAAGAGGGAGACTAAGGGACATACGTAATGAAAGATTTTTATGAATTAAGGGTAAGGGCAGGTATGGATGCCGTGCTAAAGGGGGGATAAAAACCCTCAGGTAGTGTGTTAAGAAGTTTTCGCATTAGACAACAGGAGTCCACTATATTACTTTTAGAGGTTAGTGGGCGATTTGGAAGGTTATACTAAGGGGGAAATGTTGGTGCAACTGAGGGGATAAGTAATTATGCGGACTATTGGTTTAAAAGGAAATGGGAAAAAGGTAATGTGTGGGATAGTTAATAAAGAAAGAGGGGGTGTGAAGGTCTTGGGAAGGTGGGGAGGACAGAGGGGGATTGGAGGAATAATAAGTATGGAAGAAGTGAAAGAGGCAGTGTTCAATTTAAGTAAGGGGAAAGCACCGGGAATTGATGGACTTTCCAATGATTTTTACAGAGTGCATTGGGAAACCATAAATGTTGTATGGTTCAGGTATTGAATTGTATGCTGAAGGAAGGGAAATTGGGAACGTCACAGAGGACGGGTGTGGTCGTGCTTGTAAAGAAAAAAAGCGAGGGGAGAAAACACTGACCACGTACAGGGCCATATCTTTAATGTGTAGGATTATAAGATTTTTGCGAAGATTTTAGGGAACAGGATGAAGAAGGTAATAGGTGGAATGGTGCACAAGGGTCAGTTTGGGAATTCCGGGTCGTAGTATGAGGGAATGGGCAAGTCGTATTAGGGAATTTTTGCAGGGGTTTTAAGGGTGGTGGAATTTTGGGCATTGATTGGGAGAATGCTTATGACGTTTTGAATAGAGAGTACATGGTTGACACTTTTAAAGGGTTATGGGTTTTGGGAGGGAAATAGTAAAAAGGGTGAAGACTTGTTGCAGAAGCTACGATTCAGGTGCAAATTAATGGTAGGTTTGGGTAGCGTGTTGAAAAAAAGGAAAAAAGGTTTGAGACAGGGGTGTCCTATGTCTCAAATTCTGTTTGCATGTATGCAACACCCGTTTATGGAATGGTTGAGGAAGCAAAAAACATTACAGGAGGAGGGGGCGGGGTTCACAGAGGTAGTTTGGTTATGTAGATGACACAACAATACTGATCAATGATGTCGAAGGTTGGGCGAAAGGTGGAGAGAGTAATGAGGTTTTTGGAGAGGCGTCAGGCATGCGTGTCAACAGGGCTAAATCGAAATTATTAGAGATAGGGATTGGGTGGGGGTAGAATGGGGGGTGAAAATTTGGATGGGATGTGATCTGAACAGCTGAAAATTTGTTGGGATTATATATACGGCAGATGAGCAAGAGGCTAGACGGGGAATTCGTAATTGGTGGGAGAGAAAGTTGTACAACGGATTAGGAACTAAGAGCGAAGGGTGTTTACTTTAATGCAAAGGGCAATAATAATAAATTCATTGGGTTTTTTAGTAAAAATGTGGAACGTGGCAGTGGTGTATCCTTTATGGGAACAGGAGATAAAAAGGAGATACAGAGAAGGGTGCTTCGTTATATATGGGGTTTTGGACGAGCATGGCTAAGTAAAGAGGTGGTTATGACGAATGTGCGCAGAGGGGGAGTAGGGGTTTTGATGCTTTGGGCCGAGGGTAAAGGCCATGTATGTTAAAAAAAAAGTACGTAAGGGAGGGGGGGTGGGTAAAAGGGGCGAGGGTTGGGAGGGTGATGGGGGATGTACGACGATGGTGGGGAGGAAAGGACTTAATGGATGTGAGAAAATGAAGGGTTATGTTAGTAATAGGTGAGGTAAAAAAGCTCAGGTGGGAAGGTTGGTAAGATGAGTAGGAACCAGAAGTCATGCAAGGGGTGGCGGTATCCCTTTTTATGATTGGGGGTACGATTTGGCATGATTTCAGAAACTTAGATTAATGCCTAGGGTAAGGGAGTTTAGTTTATTTGGTTTGTAATGGGATTTTAGCGTCCCAAAGCAGGCTTTGTGTGTGATGGGTTTGGTAAAAAGGAGGCGAAATTTCGAACATTGTGAGGAATCGGAAACAGCTTTTCATGCCGTATTTTTTGTAGGGAGTTGGGGCAGGTACGGGTGTGGCTGGCTAGAGTCTTCAAGTTAATGGGTGGGGGCAATGTAGAACTCCTGCGTGCCCTAACTTTAGAGGTAAGGGGGGTGTCTGAGGTTGTAAAGAGAGCCATTCTGTACATTGTGACAGATTTCTTGTTTTATTCCTGGGGCTTGAAGGAAAAAGGCGGGGGGATTAGGGTAAGGGCAATTGCAACTGGAATTTATCGCACGGTATGCAGAAATAAACTCATTTATGGTAACAGGTGGGCGACTGCGTTCCCCCAGGCATATAGAAATAAACGGTAAGGGGACTCAGTAATTTGGCTACTTAAGTTTCTAAGGGGCCATTTTCCTTTTCTAGAGCGAGTTATGACCATAATGAAGGATATGTAAATGTGGTAGGATTGTCATGAGAGTTGTATGGGAGGAATGACATGTTGATGTGGGGTAAAATGGAGAGTTTTCTTGTGTGTGAATGTTTTAGTTTAACCATGTGTTGAAAGACAAGAGGGTCATTGATCATCATAGTTTAATAAGGTAAATGATTTTGTAAGTGAGACAACTACAAGAAGGAACACTCAAAGCATTTTTTAACAACCCGATTAATAATGTGCTATGTAAAAATGAGTGTGTATCTTTTGTTATTTAATAGTGTGTTTAGTTTCTCTGTGGTAAGGTGTGGAAATGGCTATTTTGTCACCTTTATTTTATTGTAATTTTTGAGTGTTTAGTATTATGTCTTTGTGTATAACGTTTAATATACAATACTAATGAGTGTGCAACGAATTGGATTATATGAGAATGTCTTTGTATATACAGTTTCATATATAACGTAAATAAGTGTGACATTCTTTGGATTATATTGCCTTTTGTGTTATAAGATACTGGCTGTAGTTTATGGATATAATAAACCCACCTGTATGTTCAGGTGTGGGCTGTTTTTAGTTACATGTATGTTGTGTGTGCTGGTTGGGCACTTTGGAGGGGGAATCAAGCATTTACAGTTGAACGTGTTTTTCTTATGTATAAGTTTAGTGCTGGGATAAGGAATGTGAAGTTGTTTGTTTTTATTATTTAATGGATCACGTTTCTTTGTTTATGTAACCTAAGTATAGCATACATGTATGATGTGTATGGTGTTTTTTAAATAAAAAAAAAAAAAAAAAAGATACTTCCAAGTAAAGTCAAGTAGTTCAGATACGTAGACGATATTCTGTGTAGCCTAGAGATCTCGATATTGATGAGTTCCGTCCTAGACTCAGTGATTTTGTACTCTCAATTAAGTTTATAACAGAGCACGAAGTAGATAACAAATTGCCTTCTTATATGTTTTAATGTATCTGTTGACAAGAAATTTAAATTTACAGCAAATCAACTGTTTCATCACACACATTCACTGTTATTCCAATGATGAATCATAGGTTAAAAGGAGTGTTTTTCTGACATTGTTCTTGAGACTTTTGCGCATTTGTTGACCGGAATATTTGGATGATGAAATTAATAAGATATTCAACATAGTCACTAAACTGAAATATCCTGGGGATTTTGTTGAGATGACATTACTGACAGCCAAGAAGACTTTCTACACGACTGAACCTAGGGAAGTACCTTCCAGGAAAACTATATTGGTTTTGCCTTACAATGATAATATGGCTGGTCTGTTTGATGCATTAAAAAAAACCTCAAAATACTGTCTTCATGAACATGGGGACAATGTAGCAGTTTATTAAGAATGCATCATCCAACATTGTTGATGGTTAATATCAAAATGGTATTCAATACCGACAAGTTGGTATGAAAGACACATAGGCAACATTTAGGCATCTTTATTCCGAAACGTTTCACCTACACAGTAGGCGAAACGTTTCAGACTATGAAACAGAATTCTTCTCCTGCCTGAGGGACTGACAACCTCAAAATCTACATCTTCAAGGGTTACTGATTACATCGTCTTCACATCTCTACTGCTCCTGCCTACTTTCTGTACTCGACTGAAGAAACTTACTATGTAGGCGAAACGTTTTGGAATAAAGATGCCTAAATGTTGCCTATATGTCTTACCAACATTGTTGATTGTGCTCACAAGGTCTCATACACACAATGCTTTCTATCGTATGTCGGGCAGAAGGTAAGCCACTTGAAATCAGATTATCCCAACATCAGAACTTGGCATGAACGGCTCAGGAATCAAATGCAGTCTTTAATCATATTTGTATTAGCAATCATCCGATGGGGTGGGCAGCAGTTAAGGTCATTGTACCCAATACTTCCGTTATGGAAAGGAACATAACTGAAACCTCTTTTTATCAAAAAAGTTTAGGTTGTCTTATTAATTCAAGTGAGGAATGTGTAAACTCAAGCTATTAGTATAATTGTGCACAGTCTTAGAAAGGATTATCCCAAATTTCCGCTTGCCCACGTAAGGTTTTGGAAATTTTAAAACCCAATGTTTCCAACCTGATTGCAATTTAAAATCCGAGATCCTCCCATTGTGAGGAAGTACCTTGTGTGTACAAAATTGATATGTTACGGGAATAGGCTACTGCTATGCACTGTATAGTGCTAACACGAGTGTGGTACAACTGTGCAGTGCTCAAACGGGTAGTGTACAAACTGTGTAGGCAACACTGTTTAGTGGTACCACTGTGCAGTGTACACACTGTACATTGATACTGACAATACATAAGAGTTGCTAAATTTAGTCAGTTACTTTTTTTGCTCATATCAAAACAGATTTTGAAAGGGGTCTTGAATACGGGAACGGGAGGAACACCGTCTTATGCAAGATGAGTTGGGTATTTTTTTTTTAGAAGAAAAATGGGTATTTTTTTTCTAGAAGGTTGAAAATTTTTTTCTAGAAAAAAAATTTGGGGAAATTGTTTTTTTCTAGTATTGTCTTCTTCGAAATGAGTTGGGTATTTTTTTCTCGAAGAGGTTGGGTTTTTGCTTCTCTCGAAGATGAGTAGGGTATTGTTTCCCTGAAGATGAGTAGGGTTTTTGTCTTCTCTCGAAGGATAGGGTATTGTCTTCCTCAAAGTGAGTAGGGATGTCTTCTCTCGAAGTGAGTAGGGTATTGTCTTCTTCGAAGATAGTAGGGATTTTTTCCCTCAGATGAGTTGGGTATTGTCTTCTCCGAAGTGAGTGGGGTTTTGTCTTCTCCGAAATGAGTAGGGGATTGTCTTCCCTCGAAGATGGGGGGTATTGTCTTCTCTGAAGATGAGTGGGGTATTGTTCCTCGAAGATGAGTTGGGTATTGTCTCTCTCAAAGTGGTGGGGTATTGTCTTCTCTCAAAGGGTAGGGTATTGTCTTCCTCAAGATGATTTGGGTATTGTTTTCAAAGAAAAGGGGTATTGTCTTCCTCGAAGATGAGTAGGGTATTGTCTTCCTCGAAGATGAGTAGGGTATTGTCTTCCCGAAGATGAGTAGGGGTTTTTTCTCCAAAGATGGTGGGATTGTCTTCTCCAAAGAGGGTTAGGGTATTGTCTTTCTCGAAGTGAGTGGGGTATTGTTTCCTCGAAGTGATTGGGTATTGTCTTTCTCAAAAGATGAGGGGGGGTATTGTTTTTCTCTCGAAATGAGGGGTATTGTCTTCCTCGAAGATGATTGGGTATTGTCTTCTCTCGAAGATGAGTGGGTATTGTCTTCCTCGAAGATGAGTGGGTTTTGTCTTCTCTCGAAGTGATAGGGTATTGTTTCTCTCAAAGATGGTGGGGGTATTGTTTCCCTCGAAGATGAGTTGGGTATTGTCTTCCTCGAAGAGGGGGGATTGTCTTCTCGAAGATGAGTGGGTTTTGTCTTCCTCAAAGATGAGTAGGGTTTTGTCTTCCCCCAAGATGAGTAGGGTTTGCCCTTCTCAAAGTGAGTGGGGTATGTCTTCCTCAAGAGAGGGGGGGGTTTTTTTCTTCTCTCGAAATAGTAGGGTATTGTTTCTCTCGAAGATGATAGGGTATTGTTTTCCCTCGAAGTGAGTTAGGTTTTGTCTTCTCTCAAAATGGTAGGGTATTGCTTCCTCAAAGAGAGTTGGGTTTTGTCTTTCTCCGAAGAATGGGGGTATGTTTCTCTCGAAATGGTGGGGGATTGTCTTCTCGAAGATGGTTGGGTTTGTCTTTCCTCGAAGATGAGTGGGGTTTTGGTCTTCCTCAAAAGATGAGTAGGGTATTGTCTTCCCCGAAGATGGTAGGGTATTGTCTTCTTCAAGATGGTAGGGTATTGTTTTCTCTCGAAGTGATAGGGTATTGTTTTTCCGAAGATGAGTTGGGTTTGTTTCCTCGAAGAGGTAGGGTTTTGTCTTCCCGAAGAGAGTAGGGTTTTGTTTTCCCTCGAAAAGAGTTGGGTTTTGTCTTCTCTCGAAGAGGTGGGGTATTGTTTTCCTCGAGATGATTTTGGGTTTTGTCTTCTCTCGAAAAAGAGTGGGTATGTCTTTTTAAAAGAATATGAGGGGGTATTGTCTTTTCAGAAGAATATGAGAGGGGGTATTGTCTTTTCTAGAAGAATATGGAGGGGTTTTCTTTTCTAAAAATACGAGGGGTATTGGACTTTTCAAAAAACAGGAAATGGGAATTGCTTTTCTAAAAGACGATTGGATTGAAAACCCTCTAAAGAGGGAAGGTGATGAAGTAAAGTTTTTGTGGAAAGGGGGAGAAATATCATAAATGCCCTTTAGAAGATGAGTTTTTAATACTAGAGGAAGAATTTTAGAGTAACCCCTCTCTAAAAAAAATGGAAGATTAATTCTCTCTAAACGAAGAATGGTAGAGTAATGCCTCTCTAGAGGAAGAATGGAAGGCAATGCCTATTAGAGGAAGAATGATAGGTAACTGTTCTCTCTAGGGAAGAATTGCATAGAATGCTCTCTCAAAGGGGAAAATTGATTCTCTCTAGTGGGTGAATTGTGATTCTTCTAGAGGAAGATTGGGAATTTTTCTCTCCTAGGGAAAAATGGTAGAGTAAGCTCTCTCTAGAGGAAAGAATGGTAGTTCTTCCCAGGGAAGAACTGTAGATTTCTCTAGAGGAAGTGGTAGATTAATTCTCTCTCTAGAGGAAGAATGGTAGAGAAATTTTCTCTCTAGAGGAAGAATGGTAGAGTAAAAATTTTTCTAGAGGAAAAAAGGTAGGAATTCTCTCTAGAGGGAAAAAGGAAAAGGGAATGCCTTCCCTGAGGAAGATTGGAGAGTAATGCTGTCTAGGGAAAATGACACCTTCTCTAAACGCGAGGGAAGATTGCAACCCCCTCTAGGGGGGGGTGCTGGAAGAGACACCCTTCTAGACGAGGATGGGAAAATGACCTCTTTAGAGCGATGAGGAAGAGGACAACCTCTTAGAGCGAGGGTGGGAAAAATGAAAACCCCTCTGGGCATGTTAGGGAAAATGGCACCCTCTCTAGGCGAGGCTAGGAAGATGTCCCCCTTTAGAGCGGGGCGGGAAAAAGGACACCCCCTCTGGGGCCCCTAGGGGTTACCCCTCTCTAGAACGAGGCTAGGGGAGACAACCCCCTTAGAACGAGGCAGGAAGATGACACCCTCTCTAAGAGCGGAGTAGGAAGATGACAACTTTTTAGAGCGAGGAGGGAAAAAGCAAACCCTTAGGACAAAGGTAGGAAAATAGATGAAGTTCAGAGAACCCAAAAAGTTAGAAATTGACCTGTGCAAACTTGGTATCTTTTAAAAGGAAACGTTTGCCACCAGTGGCTTATCAGTCCATACAAAGGAGAATGTGAAGAACAGGAGCTTGAGGTAAACAGTCCCTCACCTTTAGTGATGGGTCAGTCCCTCAATCGAAAAGTACAGCAAACGTGGGAGAAAAGCTTATATACTGTAGGGAGGAGAGGTGCAGATCGTAGGGGGGTGTCACGTTTTTCCAGTGTGGAAGTAGGTCGTAGGTGGTTTACAGTTGTCCAGTGTGGAAGTAGTTTTTGACCAAAGGGGGAGGTAAGTGAAAATCCCTGTATTAAAATTCCAAGATGTTTCTGTGTCAGACAGGAAAAGTAGATGAATGGTTTTATAGAACCGCACATATGCTGTATTCTATGGGAATGACCACATCGACTCAAGACTGAGGGGGGATTCCTCAAACTCCATGTACTTTTAGAAAAAAAAATATTTTTAAAATGCAATTAAAGATCATTTTGCAGGAAGTAAGGTATTTGAAAAATTATTTTAGCAAAATGAGATGCAAAACAATTATTTTCAACAAAGAAGAATAAGGGTTTTGGTTTGAAAAGGCAAATGGGCACGATGCACTAATTGACATTTTTTGGTGGAAACGTTTTGCTTTACAGGGGTGTTACGAGTTAAAAACCCCTTTTTTTTAATAGGGTTGCCCCTTTATTTTATAATACATTATATAGTTTAAAGGGAAAAATTAATCTATTTGTACGTATTTATTATATTTTGTTAGGCTTAAATATTCTTAATATTGTCATTTGAGGGAAACCCCTAGTTAAGTACCGGGTTTGCATTCAGGTACTTAAACCCCCTCAGCACTTGGGACCAAAAAGTGACGTCGGCTTACCACTCAGTGGTACCGCAGTAGGTTCCAAAAACTTTCTCAGATAAAGGGTTTACAGCACTTGCTCGAGTAGGTTCACGCACTTTCTCTGAGTAGGTTCACAGCATTGCTCTG
>NW_026468693.1:0-12749 GCF_026875155.1 Cherax quadricarinatus | reverse complement strand
TTTTTAAAAATTTTTGTCAATGTCTTGTATGATATTATCATAGACAGTCAGTAACTCTGGATTCTTCCTGAGCTCATGTATTTGTGCTTTCATTTGCCCAAAAGCCATGCGATAATTGCTAGGCAGATGTGGTGGATTTAATTTCCATGGTTACCTAACCCAATACTGTCCATCTTTATACCTGGAGTTTACCTGGAGAGAGTCCGGGGGTCAACGCCCCGCGGCCCGGTCTGTGACCAGGCCTCCTGGTGGATCAGAGCCTGATCAACCAGGCTGTTGCTGCTGGCTGCACGCAAACCAACGTACGAGCCACAGCCCGGCTGATCAGGAACTGACTTTAGGTGCTTGTCCAGTGCCAGCTTGAAGACTGCCAGGGGTCTGTTGGTAATCCCCCTTATGTGTGCTGGGAGGCAGTTGAACAGTCTCGGGCCCCTGACACTTATTGTATGGTCTCTTAACGTGCTAGTGACACCCCTGCTTTTCATTGGGGGGATAGTGCATCGTCTGCCAAGTCTTTTGCTTTCGTAGTGAGTGGTTTTCGTGTGCAAGTTCGGTACTAGTCCCTCTAGGATTTTCCAGGTGTATATAATCATGTATCTCTCCCTCCTGCGTTCCAGGGAATACAGGTTGAGACTCTTGTGGGCTTGGTTTATTTACATCAATACCTATTGCATCCAAATCCCACAACTTATCAACTGGTTCATTCATTTCTTCCAGTAATGATAATTTTTGCTGTGGTACATGATCAGCGGTTATTCTTGTAACCAGTACATTTTCCACTGAATCAATATCAGCTTCTTTCCCACTTTGAGAGGGAATGGGACCACATATCATGTGGCCTCCTGCTGTTTGCAGAAAGTAAACATCATGTTTACTTACTATATTTTGCACAAAACAGTGATAATAATCACTTCCAATGAATAAATTAATTGGACTAATAGTGTCCGTCTGTATGTCAGGACAGGCTAACTTGACCTTAGCTGCTTTCAGTGCTGCAACTGTTTCTTTTAATCCCTGGATCTGCACAGATTAGGCAAATCATCTACTACCACAGCTTCTACTGTCTTTTTCCTGTTTCCTAGACCAACAGTGATTCTGGCTATATCATATATCTGTTTACCAGAATTGTGGAAAAAACCAGCTATATCTAACTGTACTTTGGCATAGGGTTGTTTATTCAGTTTTCTGCAACATGTTCTTCTTATGAAGGACCTTTGTGAGCCTTGATCAAATAGTGTTAGCACTTTGGTTTTGTGTAATTTATTGTAATAAACCGAGCTTCGGGAGAGCAGTTGCTTTAAACTTATCTCTACATTTAATGCTGTTGTTTGTTGATTCCGATTCGTGGAAGTCTTTGTTGTTCAGAAAAAAAGTTTTTGGGGCATAATGCTGTATGATGCATCCCCCTTGCTTTTTTAAAACACTTCTTCAGTAAAGATTTTCCTCCTTGTGTTCACCTAAACACTTGATGCCCCTTTTCAGCTGATGAACAGTTGTTTAATGCCCCCATTGATGTGTATTCTACAATACTGTGCCCAATGTGTTCCACCAAAGTACAGATTTTGGAGTACGTTTATGTGACGGGGTTTGTCTACTGTCTGTTGTATTCACAGTTGATAAATGCTTTAGGGTTTTCCCCAATGGGGTTTAGTGGAGTAGGTTACTCTTTTCATACCGGTTGAAGGTTTGTTATCCCTGGTTTTGTTGTTTTTTTCATCTTGTCTCGTTGTTTGTAACTTGTGAGTTATTACCTTGTACTAGTTCACCCATCAAAATTTTGGAGCCGGTCCCTGGCCCCATTGTGTACCTTGTAACTGAAAATCCCTTTGTAATTTTCTGATTGGGGACTAGACCTACTGGATTTCATTACCTTTGAAAATTGTGGTTCTTTCCCTTTTGTAAATTTGGGAAATTCTTCCTCTGTAACTTCCCTCAGCTTTTCAAAATTTTGAGGCCCAGCCCCTGGACCCATTATGTACCTCTGAAATTTTTTTGACTACCCCCCACGGAGGGTATGGGGTGCTAATAAACTATTAAACTAACTTCGTTGCTTGCATGCATAAATATTGTTTTAAACCATTGCTAATTTCTTCACAAGGAAAAGCGTTTTTTAAACAAATATTTAATCGTTCAATAGTTTGTGGTGATAACTTATCTGTAAAAAGCCACTGATAAACCAACAATTTTTTTAGGTCATATTTAGCCCCGAGATCTGAGATATTTTTAAAGTGACTTAAGTCTTGGAGATGGGAAGTACAGTATTTGCACTCTGAAGGAGAGGTGTTAATGTTGCTTTTTTTAAAATGTAGTGAGGCATGCCCTGGCAAGACGTGGGAGTGAATGATGAAAGTTTTGCTTTTCGGGCCACCTCCCTTTGGGGGGGAGACGGCCAATGTGTTAATAAAAAAAAACATAATGTGGGGTAGTGAATTTCAATTTTGGTCATTTTGGCATTTTCTGTTCTTATATTGTTTTAAAAGAAATTTTGGAGTTTAAAACCCCAAAATTGATAATTTTCCCATGTATTTCATTTGCACGAGAATACCTGTTTGGACCCAGCCCCCTGACGGCAACTGTTACCCATTAATAATATTATTCAGAGAATTTTCCCAATATATGTCAGTTTTATATTTAAAATGTGTTTTTTAATATTTCAAATTTTATTGACAAAGTACCTCTTATAACTCACTATAGAATAAAAAAAGGGCGACTTATAAAGGGGGAAAAATTCTGAAGTAAAAACACATCACAAAAGGGTTTGGGTGTTTTTTGGGGTTTTGTGAGGCAGAGATTTCCCAAAATTTGAAAGTTTGGAAGTCAAGTAATTTTGCAAGAAGGGAGTGAAGGTCCCTCCAGGTTTCCCATGGCTTCCAACTGTTACCGTATTTTTGCTGTGGCTGTAAAAAAAAAAAAGCGTTTACACTGAGAAAAGCGTTCTTTAAACTGTGTATTCACAGGCTTGAGTGCATACACAAATGAAATGCAGTTAAGGTATACAAAGTGCGCAATATTTGAGATTTCCCTTAGAAAAGGATGCTGTTAGTTCACCTTAGTCAAGGATTGTTAGTTCACTATAGTCAAGGATGCTGTTGTTCACCTATAGTCAAGGATGTTTTTATTTCACCTATAGTAAAGGATGCTGTTAGTTCACTATAGTCAAGGATGCTTTAGTTCCCTATAGAAAAGGATGCTTTTAGTTACCTATATCAAGGAGCTATTGTTACCTTAGTCAAGGATGCTATTGTTCACCTATAGTCAAGGATGCTATTAGTTCCCTATAGTCAAGGTGCTGTTAGTTCACCTATAGTAAAGGGATGTGTTAGTTCCCCTATAGTCAAGGATGCTATTATTTCACCTATAGTAAAGGATGCTAAGTTCACCTATAGTAAGGATGCTGAAAGTTCCCCCTTAGTCGGGAAGGGGCCGGTTTTCCGCATAGAAAAACTGGCATTTGCCTACGGCCCATGATTTGGGGGCCCCGTGGCCCAAGGGGTTCAGGGGTCATCCAAGAAGCACTGGTGAAAGGAAAAGGGGGTCCCTACCAAAAAAGTTCAATGTTTGGGGGTAAAATTTATTTATTTATTTTTTTTTAAATTTATTTTTTTATTTTTATTTGAGCACACATACAGAGGTAAAAAAAAAAAATACAGATAAGAGCAGCTGCAAAAGCCATTTTAACTTGCATAGCTTACGGGTGGTTTAAAAATTAAACTTAAGATTAACTAGAAATGATGAAATAGTGATAAAACTTTAAATGTAAAAGATTATTATAAAGAACAAGTGAGTATTAAAAAGACAGGTCATTGTTGCATTCGTATTGAAGGATTTGTTAGGTAGTGTATTTAAAAAAAATAAAGTTAGATTCGGTTTTGGTTTCATTTTGTGATAAAATTTGTGAGAAACTTTAAAAAGATATCAATTTTATAAGGTTCGTTTTCAGTATTTTTTTGGTTTTGGGGGTGAGTAAGTGATCTTTGGTGAGATTGAATTTTAAACAGGTAGTTTTTTTTTATATTTACAGGTAATGAATTCATTTTTTAGGGCCTTTTAGTGTTGAGTTTTTGCATAGGTGGATGGACACGAGGAACATAAAAAGGTGATCTGTGCCTTGTGTTATGGTCATGTGTTCTGTTGAGGTTGGAAAGGAGTTTTTGAGGGGAGGGTTAATTCAGATTTAAAGTGTTTATGTTGTAATAGGTGCGTAAAAAGTAGGGATTTTTGTATGGTGAGTAGGTTTAGTGTATTGAATATTGGGCAGTGTGTCCTGTAGTGGAATTTTTATATTCTAACTGCGCCTTTTGTTTGGGGAAAAATGGTCTGAGAGGTTAATTTTTGTTGAGCCCCCTGCACAAATTCCTGGTGAGATAGGGGTAAATAAGGGATGTATAGGGCAGGAGGGTGATGTGGAACATAGTACCCTTCTTCGTAGTATGCCACATCTTGGAAAATTTTTTAGAAATTTGTTGTTTGTGTTTTAAAATTTTAGTCTTTATCAAGGTGGTTCCTAAAAAATTTTCCCTTGTTTGCTTTGTGACGGTGATTTTCCCTTTATCATTATGTTAAAAGGGACTTGTGCTTTTCCCCAAATGAATGAATGGTTTTTTTAATGTTTAGTGAAGTTTGTTATCCCATCCCGGGAGATATTTTCTGTTAAATTTGGTATTTTACAGTATTGGCTAGTGTGACTGGGTCGGGTGAGAGAAAAAAAAGTAGTGTGTATCTGCAAATAGTGTGGGGTTTTAGTAATTGCGAAACATTTGGGAAAGGATTTATGTAAAGGGAAAGGAAAGGGGCCAAGGACACTTCCCCGTGGGACACCAACTGTAATTGGTTTTTTCGCAGAAGAGTTTGCCCCATTTGCATCCCTATTGGGTTTTTTGCTGAGGTTTAAGACTTGAGGTGTTGAGGGGGTGCCCCCTTATACCATAGTGTGACAATTTTTCGTGGGGCAAGTCATGGTAACTGTATCAAAAGCTTTTCTAAGTCAATGAAGATCCCCAGTGGGGCTTCTTTTTTCTCTATTGCAGTGTATATATGTTCTGCATGTGTATAATAGCATCATTGTATTTTTTTAGGCTGAATCCAAAAATTGGGAGGGGTTGAGTATGTTTTGGGGATAAGGTGGAGTAATTCGTTTTTGAATTAATTTTCGAAGATTTTTGGGAGGGTGTAAGTTGGGTATTGGCCCATAGTTATTCAAATTGTTTGGGTTCCTCCTTTGTGGATCGGGGTGACCCTTGCTATTTTGAGACTGTAGGGAAGGTGGGGGTTTAAAGGTTTGTTAAAAAGGGGTTGCAATGTTTGGAGATAGCATTGTGCACTTTTTTGTATATAAAAAGGGGGGTAAGGTACTTTAAAACTCCTGCCTTGTTTTTTAGTGCATTGATAATAAGGGGACTTTTATGGGTTGTCGGAGTAGGAACAGTGTGTTGGGTGTTCCGTGGGTAGTCATTTTGGGGGGGTATCTGAGCTTGGGATTTTATTTGGGAAGGGTTTTTTCCTATAGTGGAGAAGAAATCATTGAGTTGTTTGCTGTTTCTGTTGGTGGGGTTGGGGGGTTTAATGATTTTTGCTAATTTTATTTCGCTATTTGTGTATCTTTTTTTTTTCCAGAATTTCTGAAAGGGTTTTCCGGTTTTTTTTTCACCTCGTAAGTTGGGTAATCTGTTCTCTAATACAATTTTTTTTTCCCCTTTTATCAGGCTGGTTAGGATTGAGAGTAAAAGTTTTTTTGGTCTTGGGTTTTGTGCCCTTCTGTACTGTTTTTCTATTGGGGTTTTTTATTTATGGATTTGAGAATGCTGGGGTTGCCCGGGACTGTTCAGTTCTTTGCGTCTTGTTTAGTTTTTTTTTTGGGGCAGTGCTTGTTATAGGGTTTTTTGGGGCTTTTTTAGAAAATTATTAATACATTCGTCAATTCTGTATGATTTCTAGCTCAGTGTGCCCAAACAATGTTTGCTAAAGTGTTGTGAAGTTTTTAATGGCTGCCCTTGTGAATTGAAAAAGGGCTTTAGTAGTGTCTTGGGGGAGTTTACCCAAAAGTTGTTATGAGGAAAGTAGGGGTAGTGGTCTGTGGGTTATCTGTAATTATGCCTGATTTTAAAGGGGTTTGGTGTTGGTCCCGATGTGGTAATAGGGAAAAACTAGTCTCTGTAAATCTTGTAGGTTTTGTTATGTTTGGTAGTAACATCAGTTACTCATTTTGTTTGGAATTCAGTAAGTGTGGGTCCTGGTCTTGCAGGAGATTTTTATTGAAGTCACTGAGATTTGTAAGTGATCTTTGTTTATGCGTGCATCAGTTATCTATTTTTCCCGATTTTGACTAAATGGCTAATGTTTGACTGTGGAAATTGTGTGTTTATAAGTGAGAGGTTTTTGTAGGTATTTGGATTTGAATTTAGCTATTATATTTCCCCCCTGTTATCCCCTTTTGCAAGTATAGTGATCATTCTAGTTTGGTTTTGAGTGTTATGGCTGTGCCACCCCCCCTTTTTGGCGGCCTACAGTTTTGTTGGTGTGTAACCCGGAAAGGCTGACATCTGTACTATCAGGCTTTAGCCCGGTTTCAGTTAGTGTAATGTGGGGCATATTTGGGTGTAAGGAAATTTTTAATGCTTGAGGTCTGTAATGCTTGCTTAAAGATTGATATTTTAGTTAAAGATAGTTATGTTGTTATTGGCACTGAGAAGTGCCTTTGATTGTTCTGCAGGGTAGTAATTACAGTAAAAGTTTGATTATTTAAGTCATTAAATAAGAGGTTGGTTTTGGACAATGCTTTAATCATAAAATTGTGTGAATTATAGTTAGAAATTTAAATATAAAAAAAAGTAAATGTCTTAAGTAAAAAAAAGGGACCCGAAATTTTTAACAAAAGTAAAATAATGGGCTAAGGGATAATACAAAAAAAGGTTGTCATATAATAGAGCTTGGGAATATGATAGTAGGTAGTATATAAAGGTAATTTTTTTTGTTAGAATTATAGTTTAAAAATTATAAAAAAAATGGACTAATATAGGTTGTGGTGATAATAAAAATTGAATCCCAAAAAAAAATGAGCTTTGGAATATAATGGCAAAAATTTTGAAAATTATTTACTTTAGCACCTGGAATGCACCCTTTTTTTTTAAAAAATTGTGGATAATAAAAATAGGATGTTATATAAAGCTAAAAAAAGGAGAAAATATATAAGGGACAAAATAAGTAATGGTAAGAAAATTAAATGGTCAGTGTTCAGGGTCAGTCGTCGAGTGTTCAGGGTCGTCGTCAGTGTTCAGTGGTCATCGTCACTGAGGTCCAGACCCCGAGTGCTTTGGGGGTTAGCGTGGGGCGGTTACAAAGCATGGCTTGCTTCTGCAGTGTTTTAAAAACTGAGGTTGGAGAGTTGAAGGAGGAGGTCTTGCTTCTCCAGGGGGAGATTAGGAGGCTGAAGGTCCACCTCAATGGGCCTGGTGAGAGAGTGTGAGGTGGTTGGAGATGTGGGGAATGAGGCTTCTAGCAGTGAGGTGCAGTCTGTCTCTCACTGTGAGGAGGCTGTAGGTGGGGAGGTAGCAACAGCTACCAGCAGTGAGGTGCAGCCCAGCACCTGCTACAAGTGGCGAGTTGTTCACAGTAATGGGAGGCGCATCAGAGTAAGGAAAGTTAAGAGTGAAGATCTGAAGGTAGGAAATCGCTTCTCTGTTCTCCAGGATGAATGTACTTCAGTGGCCAGTGAAGGTAAGGGTACTACTGCCCCTGCTAATGAAGGTAAGCGCATTCTTGTGGTTGGTGACTCTCAGGTAAGATATGTTGACCGTGCTTTTTGTAATAGGAATAAGAAGATGAGAGATAGAGTGTGCTTCCCTGGAGCTGGTGTTGGGGACATTGTCAACAGGCTGGATAATATCATGTCAGGTAATGGGAAACAAGCCCATTATCTGTCTCAGTGCTGGTGGAAATGATATTGGGAAGGGTAGGAGAGAAGAGCTGCTAGATAAGTACAGGTCAGCTATAGATTTCATTAAGTCTAAGGGAGGGATCCCAATCATATGTAGCATCTTGCCTAGAAGGGGAGTAGGAAATGAATGGTTGTCTAGGGCAATTGGTGTAAATTGCTGGCTAGACAGATACTGCAAGGAACTTGCAATCCCATTCATTGACAACTGGAACAACTTTTATGGCAAACATGATATGTATGCAAGGGATGGGGTTCATCTCTCTGGGGCAGGGGTGGTAGCACTTGCAGACTCGATTGAGAAGGCCATTGGTGAAATGCCTATGATTTTAAACTGATGGAAGATAGAGGTATGGGTGTGTGTGGGAAACAAGCAGGTTGCAACACTAGGGTTGGAAACAGTAAATGTATAAAAGGCATTCAGCATGAAGTTATAAATAAAGACAATAGAACAGGTCAGCAAACAAAGGGGGACAGCAGAGGGCAGCAAGGGACTAGCTCCCTTAAGGTTTTACTATACTAATAGCAGGAGTGTTAGAAATAAGATAGATGAGCTAAGATATATTGCAAGTGCAGGAAACATAGATATTATTGCTATAACAGAGACCTGGCTCAATCTGAAAGATAGAGAGATGCCCTCTGAATGTCACATACAAGGCTATAAATTATTCCACACTGACAGGGTCAACAGGAAAGGTGGTGGGAGTAGCGATGTATGTCAGAGACAATTTAAATTGTTGTGGTTAGACAAGATATTAAATTAGAAGCGTCAGCCACTGAATCTGTTTGGTTACAGCTTCTCGAGGGCCGAGAAAAACTAATTTTGGGTGTGATTTACAGGGCCCCAAATCTTGATAGGGAGTGCAGTAAACTTCTATGGGACGAAATTCGTAAGGCATCTACATACGAAAATGTTGTGCTAATGGGAGATTTCAACTATAGACAGATTGACTGGAGCAATTTGACAGGAAATTTAGAGTCGGGTGATTTCTTGATACGATCCAGGATTGTTTTTTAAAACAGTTTGTGACAGAGCCAACTAGGGGAAATAACCTCCTTGACTTGGTTCTTGCCAGTAGGGAAACTCTAATTAATAATCTTGAGGTTAATGATGAGCTTGGGGAGAGTGATCACAAATCACTCAGTTTTAACATATCATGGAATTCCCCTAATAATGGCAATCAAGTCTCCGTCCCTGACTTTCGCTTGGCTGATTTCATAGGACTGAAAAATTACTTGGGTGGGCTGAACTGGAATGACCTGACTAGGGGTCAGGTAGGTGGTGATGGTTGCCGATATGATGCTTTCCAGGGCATAGTTCTAGCTGCTCAGTCAAATTATGTTCCAAATAGGGAAATCAGATCAAAAATGATCCTAAATGGATGAACAATAGATTAAAATATCTGATTGGTCAAAAGAGAGGCATATATAGGCAAATCAAAAGAGGAGAGGGGCAATTAAGAAATCGATATATTCAGTTAAAGAGAGAAATAAAAAAGGGAATTAGAAAAGCAAATAGAGATTATGAGGTTAAAGTTGCAAGAGAATCGAAGACTAACCCAAAAGGATTCTTTCAGGTATACAGAAGTAAGATCAGGGACAAGATAGGCCCACTCAAAAGTTCCTCGGGTCAGCTCACTGACAGTGATAAGGAAATGTGTAG
Organism: Cherax quadricarinatus; assembly: GCF_026875155.1. NCBI lineage: Eukaryota > Metazoa > Arthropoda > Malacostraca > Decapoda > Parastacidae > Cherax > Cherax quadricarinatus. The sequence continues at coordinate 3,156 of NW_026468693.1, read as the reverse complement.
AATTTTTAACACATACTTCCTCTCAGTTTTTACACAGGAGGATACCAGCGATATTCCAGTAATGATAAATTATGTAGAACAGGACGATAATAAACTGTGCACTATTAGGGTCACAAGTGACATGGTCCTTAGGCAAATAGATAAATTAAAACCTAACAAATCCCCAGGCCCTGATGAACTGTATGCAAGGGTTCTAAAGGAATGTAAAGAGGAGCTTAGCACACCTTTGGCTAATCTTTTCAACATATCACTACAAACTGGCATGGTGCCAGATAAGTGGAAAATGGCAAATGTGATACCTATTTTCAAAACAGGTGACAGGTCCTTAGCTTCGAACTATAGACCAATAAGCCTAACCTCCATAGTGGGAAAATTTATGGAATCAATAATTGCCGAGGCAGTTCTTAGCCACCTTGAAAAGCATAAATTAATCAACGAATCTCAGCATGGTTTTACAAAGGGGCGTTCCTGCCTTACGAATTTATTAACTTTTTTCAATAAGGTATTTGAGGAGGTAGATCATGGTAATGAATATGATATTGTGTATATGGACTTCAGTAAGGCTTTTGACAGGGTCCCACATCAGAGACTATTGAGGAAAATTAAAGCACATGGAATAGGAGGAGAAATTTTTTCCTGGATAGAGGCATGGTTGACAAATAGGCAGCAGAGAGTTTGCATAAATGGGGAGAAATCAGAGTGGGGAAGCGTCACGAGCGGTGTTCCACAGGGGTCAGTGTTGGGCCCCCTGCTGTTCACAATCTACATAAACGACATAGATGAGGGCATAAAGAGCGACATCGGCAAGTTTGCCGATGACACCAAAATAGGCCGTCGAATTCATTCTGACGAGGACATTCGAGCACTCCAGGAAGATTTGAATAGACTGATGCAGTGGTCGGAGAAGTGGCAGATGCAGTTTAATATAGACAAATGCAAAGTTCTAAATGTTGGACAGGACAATAACCATGCCACATATAAACTAAATAATGTAGATCTTAATATTACGGATTGCGAAAAAGATTTAGGAGTTCTGGTTAGCAGTAATCTGAAACCAAGACAACAGTGCATAAGTGTTCGCAATAAAGCTAATAGAATCCTTGGCTTCATATCAAGAAGCATAAATAATAGGAGTCCTCAGGTTGTTCTTCAACTCTATACATCCTTGGTTAGGCCTCATTTAGATTATGCTGCACAGTTTTGGTCACCGTATTACAGAATGGATATAAATTCTCTGGAAAATGTACAAAGGAGGATGACAAAGATGATCCATGTATCAGAAACCTTCCCTATGAGGATAGACTAAGGGCCCTGAAACTGCACTCTCTAGAAAGACGTAGAATTAGGGGGGATATGATTGAGGTGTATAAGTGGAAGACAGGAATAAATAAAGGGGATGTAAATAGTGTGCTGAAAATATCTAACCTAGACAGGACTCGCAGCAATGGTTTTAAGTTGGAAAAATTCAGATTCAGGAGGGATATAGGAAAGTACTGGTTTGGTAATAGAGTTGTGGATGAGTGGAACAAACTCCCAAGTACCGTTATAGAGGCCAGAACGTTGTGTAGCTTTAAAAATAGGTTGGATAAATACATGAGTAGATGTGGGTGGGTGTGAGTTAGACCTGATAGCTTGTGCTAACAGGTCGGTTGTCGTGTTCCTCCCTTAAGTCAATGTGACCTGACCTGACTAGGTTGGGTGCATTGGCTTAAGCCGGTAGGAGACTTGGACCTGCCTCGCATGGGCCAGTAGGCCTTCTGCAGTGTTCCTTCGTTCTTATGTTCTTATGTTCTTAATTGCACTAGAGTCTGGTATAGGTTGTTGACAAGATCAAGAGTATAACTAGATTTAAATTGACAAAATAAAATTCACAATTAAAGTACCAAAAGAATAATAGTAAAAAAATAACAATGGTAATGTCTTGGTTATAATATGATAGTAAGAAGGTAGACAGGTACACAGGTACAAGGGATAATATAAAGGTTGGAGATGAATATAAAAACTTGAAAATTTGGCTACAAAATGTTATGGGAAGTATAAAATAATGTTTAATGTACAAAAGTAAAATTGACTGGTAGTAAATATGGTGTTTAATAAAATTTTAGTAAGTAATAATGATTACAAAAAAGTGAAAAAGTAATGTTTATTTCATTCAATATTGCACTGGTAGTTATACTTGAGGTTATATGGCAGTACAAGGTAATTAAGAGTAATCTAGGATAGTAAATGTGGTATTAAAACAGGTAAAGGTAATTAGACAAGTAATGGTTATTAAATGTCAAAAATGTTAAGAGTAAATTGAAATTTTAGTAAAAAATGATATTTATTAATTTTAGTAAGTAATATCAATTGATAGTATTTAAAAAAATATGAGGTAGTAATATGGACAGAGAAAGTATCAATTCAGCTAATGTTTAAGCGAACAATAGTAAACAAGAAAATCACATAAGGTGACTTATGCTTACTAGTAAAATCACAAAATGAGGTAGTTGATTATTTAATTACTAAGAGATTGTACAATCAAATTTGAACAATAATGGAGCAAAACGTACACTACACTATGTAGGCTTTTAAGTTGGACATTGTTAAGTTATTCTCTGTAAGATTAGTATCCCTGAGAAATCGTGATAGATCATTCTCGTTCGTGATTGTGTACAGTTGACCTACATTTTTACAGCTCTATACATCACTAGTGAGGCCTCATTTAGATTATGCTGCTCAGTTTTGGTCCCCTTACTACAGGATGGACATAGACTCATTAGAGAACATACAGAGAAGAATGACTAAAATGATTTACTGTGTAAGGAACCTCCCGTATGAAGATAGACTTAAAGCCTTAAATCTCCACTCTCTGGAGAGGCGTAGAATGAGGGGAGATATCATTGAAGTGTATAAGTGGATGACGGGCATAAACAAGGGAGACATTAATAAAGTACTGAGGGTGTCGAACCAGGTAAGAACCAGGAATAATGGATTTAAGTTGGATAAATTTAGATTTAGAAAGGACATAGGTAAGTACTGGTTTTCTAACAGAGTTGTAGATGCGTGGAACAGTCTTCCCTGTGGGGTGATAGAGGCTAGGACCTTGGGTAGCTTTAAGAAGAGACTGGACAAATATATGAGTGGGAGAGGCTGGGTTTGATTGGTGTCAAGGGG
>NW_026468691.1:12500-33530 GCF_026875155.1 Cherax quadricarinatus | reverse complement strand
TTTTGCTAACCATGTGCGCAAATTTTTCTCGTTCTCAGTAGGACTTTTCTTGGGATCTGCCTCTTTGATTCCTGCGATGATGGGGCTGAGGGACACAGTTATCCGTTCTTGGGTAGTTGCGCAACTGCCTTGATATAATGACGTGGTTGCAGTTTGCCTCGGTCTTCAGGAACTGCCAAGACAGACATTGCCGAACAAGAGAGTTGCGCCATGCTTGGATGGTGCCTCGGGGCTTTCTAAGTTGGTGGAACCTCATTCACCCGCTTAGAAGGTCTGGGAATTTCCCTGCTGCATATGGGCGAGCTGCTTTAGGGATGTGGGATAGAGGTTACTGTAGCAGTGGATTTGAATGCCAACAGAAGGTTATCGACAAGGTTGGACGAAGGTTGCCATTGGAATTGTAATCTGCCTGTGGAAGGCATGTGGGCTGCTCTCTGCTGGGAGGCATATGTGATCCCGCACACCTATTGTGTGCACGACTAGGCCGTCCCTGTTGCGTGCTCGAACTCTCCACACACCTGACATGTGCTCTGCTTTCATTGTTGGGTGCATTGTTTCCCTGGCTTTGTTGGTGGCTGGCTTCATCGTATGCCATGCCTTAAACTGTGTGATAAGGCCCAAGCTGAAGGGGAAAAAAATGGCGCATGGCACATTCCGCATTGTGGTTCATTGGTGGATGGTGGGGGGGGGGGGGGAGGAGAAGGGGTGTCCAGTCCTTTGTGGTGGTCGGTGGTGAAGATGTGTGCTGAGGCGGAGTAGGGCACTCACTCCCTCCCAGGGACAAGTCATATTACACCACGATGCTCATGTGCACATGTTACTATACACCACTATGCTCAGTGCACTGCCCCCATATCAACGACACACCGCTATACACTTCACATGCTTATGCGCCATACCATGCACATACTATGCACTGTACACTATGGACTATATACACTATACACCACGGTGAAACAAACCACACCATTGTGTGTAACACGAGCACACGGTGTATGCGCGCCTGTTTGGGGAGGGGGGGGGACAGTTTTACCCCCAACCTCGCCTCCTCCCCCTCCATTTAGGCTCCCTCACCGGACCTCTCCCTACCCATAGGTGACCGTTATGTTTCCCTCCTGAATTTCACATACAACAAGAAATTTTCTTGATTCTGACGGACATAGCGAAATGCGGAGTCTTCCGGCCTTTCCAAACACGACCAGCAGATATTCACACACCAGTCTGTTGATGGATTAATCCTCGGTAGAGTGTTCTAGATGGACGATATTAGTGCCAAAAAATCACAGAGCGAGATGCCACAGCCTCTCTCTGGCAGAGGTGCCATATATATATATATTTTATATAGATATATATACTATATATATATATATAATATATATATATATATATCTATATATTTATATATATATATATATTATATATATTTATTTAAGTGAAAACAACCATTGAGGATGGAAATCGTTAGCTCAGGTATTTCCACTCTAGTGCGTTGTCAGCAGAATGCAATATTGCAGACTTTGCAACAGTTAGGAGGGGAAATTCTCTGAGGAAAAGGCAGAAACGTGTCAGCCTATTATAACATTAGAGTGAGAGAGCCGGGTAGGATGGTGTGTCTAGTGAAAATGGTGAGAATTAGAAACAAGAGTGGCAGGGTTGTGGTGGATGAATTGTGTTGGCTATGTTATGTAACTGTGGTGTTTGGTGTGGCTTTGTGAGTGGCTACTGATCTGTGTATATGATGGTATGAGAGAGGTGGATGATGAACGAAACGTATGTGGGGATTTGTAGCGTATTATAATGATGAACGAATGTGAGGGATTTTTGCAGGTAGGATGATGAACACTTGGAGGGCTTTAGCGTGTAGGATGATGATCGTATGATAGGATTTGTAGTTGTGGTAGGATTAGGATTGATGTACATTTGAATGGGATTTTTAGTGTGGTAGTGGGATTGATGGAACGTATGATAGGGGATTTGTAGTGTGGTAGGATGATGAAATTTGATAGGGTTTTAGTGTGGTAGGATGATGAACGTAAAGAAAGGGAATTTTTAGTGGTGGTTAGGATGGTGAAAATATGAGAGGGATTCTTAGTGTGGTAGGATGATGAACTATGAGAGGGACTTTAGAGTGTAAGATGATGGAATATAGGAGAGGGAGTTTAGTGTGGGAGGATGATGAACGTAAGTAGGGATTTTTAGTGTGGTAGGATGACGAAAAAATAATGAGGGGGGTAGGGATTTTTAGGTGTGGTAGGGTGAGAAACATATAGAGGGATTTTTTGTGTGGTTGGATGATGAACGTATGATAGGGGATTATGTATGGTAGGATGTTAACATATGAGAGGGTTTTTTATTGTGGTAGATGAATATAGGAGAGAGGAATTTTTAGTGTGGTAGGATGAACATATGAGGGATTTTTAGTGTGGTAGGATGATGAACATATCAGAGGGATTTATTGATTTGGTAGGATGATGAACTAAGATTAGCTTTTTTAGTGTGCTAGGATGAACATATGAGAAGGATTTTTTAGTTGGTAGGGTGATGGATACGTATGAGCGTGATTTTAGAGTGGTAGGATGATGAAAGTATGAGAGGGATTTTTATTGTGGTAGGATGAATGAACGGATATAAGGAATTTTAACGAGGTAGGTGATAATGCAAAAGTATGTGAGAGTTGTAGAAATTGACTGGTGGGGGGATGGATTTAGGATGTGGGCTATGTGAGGGGTGGGTAGGATGATGTGGATATTGTGATGGCAGGTTGGAGGCAGGTGATGAACTTATGTAAGGGTTAGTGTGGTTAGGATGATGATGTTTTGTCGAGGGAGTTGTATGATGAGTGTGGATATGTGTGATGGTGATGGTGGGTAAAATAAGGTGGTGATGGTGACAGAATTATGTGCAATACATTATTGGTTGATGGTTGGTAGGATGGCTGTCGCTGTGGTGAATGTGGTTGATGGTGGTAGGTTGGTATGGCAATTTGGTGATGGTGATGTTTGGATTGGGTGGTATGGGAAGTTTTGGTGATGGTGAATGGTGTTTGGATGGTATGGCAATGTGGTGATGGTGATGGTGGTAGGGATGGCTTGGAAATGTGGTGATGGTGATGTGGAAGGATTGGTTATGGCAATGTGGTGATGGTGATGGTAGTTGGATGGTTTGGCATTGTAGTTGGGTAAGGTGTAGAATGGTGTGACTCTGTGATGGTGCTGAGGGTAGTAAAATAGTATGCTATGCGAATGTGGGTGAGGATAGTAAGATAGTGATAGTAAGATAGTGATGGTGATAGGGATATTATGGACTATGTGAGGATGGTGATGGTGTTAGAAGGAAATTTGTTTATTTGTTGTCCTGTTCTTCCTTCATCACGTCATTGCTCTTGTTTTTTTTTTTTTTTTTTTTTTTTTTTTTTTTTTTTTTGCTTCCTTCTTAACTGGTCTCGTTTTCTTTATTTCCTCCAACTCTTTGCCCTCGTCCACCACCTCCTTTCTTCTCCTCTTCCACCTCATTCCTTTCTCCTTCCTCTTCCCCGTCCTCCTCGCTCTCCCGGCCTAATAACCTCCTCTTCTTTCCTCCTCCTCTTCCTTTCTACCTCTCCTCCTTCCTCGTACAATTTAACACAAGTGTAAACCTAGGTCAGTTTTAAGGCGGCAGTTTCCAAACAGCTCCTGAGTTATGTTTTGCCGCTACTTGGGAAGGTGGTTTACAACACTGGAGCGTTTAAACTAATATACGCTTCAAGTGCCACAAGTACAAGACACGGAGAGTACACAATTAATACAAGTTACATCGTAGTGTGAGAGTTATGATGAGACCGCATCACTAGGGACGCGATATCATAGTACATAGTAGAACGAGTACACAATTAACGAGTTCAAAATACCATCAGTTGATGGTACTTACTGTACTGTGTACATGAGGCAACGGGCAAGGCAATTTTATAATTATAAATATCATTGAGTACACAACATTACAGTTACACATTCTCACAAATACATAACATCACTACGTGCACAACATAACTAGGTTATGTCTCGTTGTGAACACATCACGAGACTCAATTTCACGAGCACACATCATCGTGTGGCAATATAACGGTTACTCCAACACCCACGGGTTACACAATTGCAATGATATCACGATTACACTATTACGTATTATACTTGCGTCTTAACAATGACTTAAACAGACCGAATCACAGTAACCAACCTGTCTGAGGTGTTAAACGCTGTTGATTATTCCGTTCCTAAGTATATTTTATCACAAGGGTAACCCTGAATTTTTAATAATCCTTCAGAACAGTTCGGGAAGGTGGAAATATTTATCAAACATTTTACATGAATATGTTTTATCAAACAAGGGGGAATATGTATATTTAAACATTAAAATTTAATACAGGGGAGAAAGAAAACCCATGTTCTCCCTCACCTCTCTTTTACACTTAAAGATACGTATATTACCGTTTTCAGTGAAGGGAGTAAATGCTTTAATACATTGGTACATGGTTTTCAAGTCCTCGGCTACTCGCAGTTTTGATATAATATAATATTTATATATATATATATAAATATAATATATAAATAATAAAAATATATATAATATATTAATATATATATACAAGAAATTTGCAACAGCACGCGAAAAAAATACACAAACACTATTTTTTTGGCTAAAGGAGACTCGAACCTACGAACCTTGGAACAAGGTACGCAGTGCTTACCAATCTACCCACACTGGAACAATCCCTTGGAGTCCAGCTTGCACTAGACTTTGATCCAAGGCAGCCAGCTTTCAGGGGAGAAGGCTCACAGCTTTTCATCTCATCCCCTGCATGCATCCCGCCTTACTAGAGATATTTAAAAATACCATCCAGGTAGGAACCATCCATGTAGGAAAACCCTCAAGGTAGGAGCCATCCAGGTAGGGAACCATCCAGGTAGGAACCATCCTGAGACATTCGTCATGGCTAGACATGAATGCTGGGGGTATTTAGTATTTGGGAGGTTCATTCATATAATGAGAAATAACGTATGGATTTTTATTTTTACTAATACTTAATCAATTTCAATACTGATATAAACCCGTTAAACGGAAATAGCTTGAGGTTTTTGTAGATCACTGTCTAAGCATATCAGACCATGGCTACACAATACCATAAGTTTCTAGACGATGGAAAATACATTAAGAGAGTTAAAAAACTACAAATTATGGATTTTTATCAGCCATTCATAAGGTTTTATATGAGGTATTACCAATGGCTTTCAATGGGGCGAACAGTAGTTCCCTTAGTATTTAATGTTGTGCTATAATATTGTATCACCAACTAATCTGCGGTAATAACAGCACAACGGTTCACACACAAAGTCACAGTTTGATTCCAATCATTTTAACATTATTTTTTCGATGTTTTTTTAATTATGGCTTATACAAATATGTGGTATGTATTATGTACTCTGTATGTAAGTATTATTGTTTATGTTTTGCTAGTGTATATGTACTAAGTACTGATGTATGTGTTTATGGTCGTTTCTATGTATATTTTTATTGGATGTAAGCACGTTAATGGTATATTTTTGGATGTATTCTTGGTATGGACTTGTTGATATGTATGGAACTCTCCTTTTTGTGGTTTCAGGGGTTCGATTTGGGCCCAAGCATGTGGTTTTTTGGTATCCACAAAGGCTAAAATTCCGTTCATGGCTTTGGGGATCAGTAGGGTGTGTACATGCTTGAAGTAGGATTTTGCAACAGGTTTAATAGGTGATGGATGGGTAGGGGTGGTGGGTTTATGGGGGGAGGGGGGCGGGTAATGAGGGTGCGTCGGGGAGGGAGGGGGGGCGGGTGGGGGGGTATGGGGGGGGATGGGATTGGGGTGGAGGTTGTCTAGGGGGGGATGGTAGGGGGGGGGCGGGTGGGGGGAGTGGAGGCGAGGGCGGCGGGTGGGGGGGGGGGTCGGGGGGGGGGGGGAGGAGGGGTGGACGGCGGGGAGTGTTTTTTGCTTCCTTTCATTTCCTATTTATTTTTTATTTTCTTTAATATTTTTATTTTTGTTTGATTTTATTATTTTTTTGTTTAATTTTTTTTTTCTTTAGTTTTTTTTTTTATTTTTTATTTATTTTTTTTTTTTTTCTTATTCTTCTATTTTTTATTTATTATTTTTTTTTACGGAGTCGTTGACAAAAGAAGTCACTTAAAAGTCAATGCAGAGCCGTTCCCATATGGTGAGCAACGAATGAGGTTCAATTCTGTGCATACTATGCAATATATACTCGTCTTTTTACGTTTCTTTTAGATGGAAGTTTTTTTGATCTCACAAAATGTAAGAGCCGAGTCACTCCAAGAGTACATAAATTGCTACAGAAAGTTTGTCTGTGACAGCATGTAAGTGACTTCTCAAACGGCAGTAGCTTCTTCTCTACAGCCGAGTACTGAAGCTAATATCGCTGAAATGTCCTAGGACATTCATGCTAGGATGTCCAGATTGATTCAGACTGCTGAAAAATAGCAGCTTCAGAGGCCTAGAAAACACTACTACAAAAAGTAGGTACTTATCGACTGGCATCAACGAGTTATTTCTTAAGAAGTTCAGATGCTATCAATGATGATTCTCCTAGTGGTAATGTTTTATTATTTAATAAAAGTTAAATTTTATCTGAAAATTTTGGGATCCATTTGACGTAATAAGCAAATATTTCTCTGTCTCTCCACAGAGATCCTAAATGAAGGTCTGTCAGGGTTAAGTGTTATGATGCTATTCCATACAATGACATTATTTGAGGGTACAGATTTTATGATATTATCTATGAAAATATTTTAGAAATTTTCTTCTACACGTCTGTCCATCGAATGTTGAGCAGCAGCAACAAATCAATTTGTGGACATAATTGGTATCTTCAGAATGAAATACTTCTCGTTGTTTGGCCTCAAAATGCAATCAGGTTCTCTTAATTTTAACCTGATTATAAACAATTTTTCAAGTAGAAAACACCCTGTATTTTGGGAAGGTTATTCACCATGGAATCTCGGTAATGGGCTAATAATTCAATATCGTATATTGACTAATAATTTGAGGTAATCAGTACAAGCCTCTTTTCAGTCTGTTAAGGGGTGTCTTTCAACCACAGCAACCACCCCCCCCCCCCCCCCCCCCCCCCCCCCTGAGAATGGCCATGGAGAAAAATTACTTCAGTGATGTCTTCTGACAGCAAGATGAGATGTATTTCTCAATGAATAAAAAGACCAGTCTTCCAATGCACCGTGATTGGTTGCGATGAGTTTTACATGGTATGGCCCCCCAGGTTTGGAAAAGTAATGGCTTGTTAATTGAAAGATGGTGAGAGTGCCACAGGACTTGAAACCAGACCAGGAAATACTGAGCTCTGGTTATGTTCTGTGCTGGAATGTCAAACTATCCAATTGTTTCTGGAAAATCTTTTTTCCAAAGCAGAGTGGCAACACTAATGTTTTAAAACTTTAAGGTCAATAATTGAGCATTTGGCCGTTGAGCCCCAAGATTACATTAGAATTATCCGACGGAACTGTATTTAAATGAAAACTGATTTAAGTGAAAATATCCGATTTAATTTTTAAGCAGTCACTTTCACTAATGAAAAAACAAAAAAAAAAAACAAAAAAAAAAAAAAAAAAAAAAAAATATAGAAGTTAAACGAGTCCAAAAATATCACATCTAATTTGTTGTCATTTCTGTCAACTTTCAGTAAGCTGCATGTGAGAGTATCATGAGGAAAATGAAGCATGTAATTGCAAATACAGTAGGAATATACAATGTTAGCAGTAGTACTCATCAGTACCTTTGCCGGCAGATGTACCTGCAATTATAGCAGTTAGCAACATGTTATAGGCATTTGTTTCTATTTGAAAAAAACTGTCCACCATATATATAAACATCTCTATTTTTTGTAGTTTTAGATCGTAGTACTGTCAGGTGCTAATGACACACTGCCTTTCCTGAGGCTCTGCTCAGTAAAACTATGCAGTAAGCGTGTATGTTTTAGAGCTGAATAGGCCGGGCCTGAGACGGGTGAATAGATCTGAATTTATGTGTCCTATATGTCCGGTTTGTTGCCTCCAAAAAACCGTTGGGCATGAATGGTAAAAAAATAATCTTTGATGAAATTGTAATCACTTGTCCTGGGTGACTTCCCCACACATCCATAGACTGAGAACTTGACTGACACCCTACAAAATAATGATAGGTTTAATTTCTTCGAGCATACAAATAATGCAGATACATCGCAAAAATACATGAGTAAAATAGGAGGTACGAAGGGAAAGCATAATTATGCAGGTATTTCGGGTGTATCACGTTTACAAATGGCTCTTGCAGAATGTTAAAGCTCCTATTTCTAATTACCTTGTCATAATCCTTTCTAATAGACCTTACACTTATGTGCTCCATTCCAGGATTTGCTCAGGTTTAATCCGTCTCAACAACCCCCTCTTCGACGCTTTTAATTATTTCTTTCACACAAATAGATCATCATGAAATTTATATATTTCTTACGCTGTATAATATTCACATAAAGCGTTGATAGGACTGCTTTGATCCAGTCAAGGCTGCCTGATGGACTAATAAAAACAGTAATAATAAGAATTATTTCTACAAGTACACGTACAAGGTAAAAAAGTCTAGCTGACATTCAATGACATACTATTATATAGAAAGCCCCTTGTTATACAGAGCATTTCGGGCAACTTTAGGTAAATTTTGTCCAGGATGCGACCTACAACAGTCAACTAACACCAGTACCTATTTTACTGACAGGGTGAGCATGGAACAGCAGGTGTCTTAAGGACACACGTCCTAATGATTTCACCTGTACCGGGATCGCCCCCGGTACGGGTGAAACATATATTCCCCTTCCCCCATACTTTAACATTCAGTATTAACTCTCCAGTAAAAAATTTTCTATGATTTTGAAAAACTTACTAACAACTCTTTTCTCATAGCTTTCCTATACTCTTACATATGATAAATTTACTCAAATTTTTATAGACAACAAAACAACTCCTTTTTGTATTTTAAAGATAGTTTCACTAACATGTTTCAAACGGTAAACACCTGATTGACACGTTATTCTTTATTTTCCAAGTTTTTGACTTATTCCCCCTCCCCCAGCCCCCCCCCCCGATCAAAGATTTTCCCCATGAGGGACATTTAAGAGTGTACCTGATTGTTTTTTATTTTAGTTATCATGAAGCAACTTTTAAGTAAGGCTGAAATTATCTTCTTGTTTTTCTCTTCTTTTTCTTTCCGAGTTCAATTGTCGCTCAGAACTCGGGAACCATCATCAACTTGTTCCAAAGTTTGAACACTTGGTTGCGGTAACAACTGTCTCATAAACATGCAACAAGATTTCAGGTACGTCTTTGCTACTTCTATTTACACTTAGGTACACTCACATACAGGTACAAGCACATATTATACACCACACCCCTTGGGTTTTCTTCTATTTTCTTTCTAGTTCTTATTTTGTATATTTCTTCTATCTCCCTGGGGGAAAATGAAAACAGAATTCTACCTCCGTAAAGCCATGCGTGTTGTAAGTGCGACTTAAAATTGCCAGGGGCAAGGGTAGTAACGTCTTATCCTGCATATATACTAAATGATAAAGGAGAAACTTTCGTTTTCCTTTAGGGCCTCCCCCGCCTCGGTTGGGATACGGCCGGTTTGTTGAAGAAAGAATATATATATATATAATATATATATATTATTTATATATATAATATATATATAGTGTGTGTGTTGTGATGTGCCACGAACGAGGTGTATTGATCAATAACAACACCGGGCTAGCCAAGGATTCGAAACCCATGTTGTACAGACCTGCCTCATGGAAAGCGAGAACCACATGACGCTTCTAATCCACAGGACCACCCAAACCTACAAGAATGTTGCAGCAAGCGCCACTGCCACCATTCGAATACTTGGCTAGCGCAGGGGTTCTATATATAGATATATATATATATATATATATATAATATATATTTATATATATATATATATATATATATATATATATATAATTATAATATTCTATATATATATAATGTCGTGCAGAATAGGCAGAACTTGCGATCTTGGCTTAATAGCAACGCTCATCTTGCCAATATAAGACAAGTGAAAATTTATGTATGCAATAAATTTCGGAAAAAAACATTCTTGAAGCTAACGAAAAAAAATATATTTGATTGTTGTTTGTTTAGTATTAAATTATTGTTAAAGTATTTAAAATATATTTAGTTGGGTTTTAGGCTAAAATAAATTGTTCTTGTACAATAAGGTTAGGTAAGTTTTTAAGATTCTTTTCGGAGCAAAATTAAAAATTTTTACTGACATTAATGAAAAAAAATATTCTTTAAACTTATAAGAGAAAAATTTCATCTAAAGGAACTTTAATTTTTAAATGAGTGTCATGCTAATGACCAGTTTTAAATATTCGGCACGACATATATATATATATATATATATATATATATATTATATTATATATATATATATATATATTTATATATATTATATATATATATATAGATAATATATATATATGTTATACATATATATATATATATATATATATATATATATATATAATATTATATATTTATATATATATTATATATATATAAATATACATAATATATATATATATATATATATATATTATATATATATATATATATAATATATATTATATATATATATATATATATTTATATATATATAATGTAGAATGAAAGGGGGTAAAGCAGCTGGACTGAAGGGATCATGACAGAAATGTTAAAAGCAGAGGGGGGATATAGTGTTGAAGTGGTTGGTACTTTTGCCCCCCCCCCCCCCCCCCCCCTCCTTTTCCCCCCCTTTTCTTACATTAAATGTATGAAGAGGGGAAGGGTACCTTAGGGATTGGGCGGAAGAGATGTATAGTCCCTTTATATAAAGGGAAAAGGGACACAGGAGATTGTTAAAAAATTATAGAGAATAAGTTTTACGAGTATACCAGGAGGGAAAAGTATTACGGTTATAGGGTTATAAATTCGACAGAATTAGAGGTAAGACAGAATGTAGGTTTGCGGATGAGCAAGGAGGCTCAGTGTGGGTAGGGATGTGTTGATCAAGTGTTTTACATTGAAGCATTATATGTGAACAGTATTTAGATAAAGGTAGGGAAGTGTTTTATTGCAGTTATGGATTTAGAAAAGGCATATGATAGAGTGGATAGAGGAGCAATGTGGCAGATGTTGCAAGTATATGGAATATGGTGGAAGTTACTAAATGCTGTAAAGAGCTTTTATGAGGATAGTGAGGTCAGGTTAGGGTATGTAGAAGAGAGGGAGAATTATTCCCGGTAAAAGTAGGTCTTAGACAGGGATGTGTAATGTACCATGGTTGTTTATTTATTTTAGATGGGGTTGTACAAGAAGTAAATGCTAGTAGGGTGTTCGGGTGAGGGGGTGGATTAAAATTATGGGGAAACAAATTCAAAATGGAAACATGACACAGTTCACTTTTTGCTGATGAAACTGTGTTATGGGGAGATTCTAAAGAATAATTGCAAAGGTTAGTGGATGAGTTTGGGAATGTGTGTAAAGGTAGAAGTTGAAAGTTGAACATAGAAAAGAGGTTAAGGTGATGAGGGGATCAAATGATTTAAGATAAAGAAAAATTGAGATATCAAATTGGGGAGAGGAGTATGGAAGAAGTGAATGTTTTCAGAATATTGGGAGTTGCGTTGTCGTCGGATTGGTTATGAAGGATGAGGTTAATCATAGATTGATGAGAGAAAAAAGGCGTGAGTGGTGCGTTGAGGTATATGTGAGGTCAAAAACTTTATCTATGGAGGCAAAGAAGGGAATGTATGGAAAGTATAGTAGTACCAACACTCTTATAATGGATGATAAAGCTTGGGTGGTAAATGCAGCAGCGGGAGACGGTTGGAGGCCAGTGGAGATGTCCTGTCTAAGGCAATGTGTGGTGTAAATATTATGCAGGAAAAATTCGGAGTGTTGGAAATTAGGAGAAGGGTGGGTTAATAAAACCTTAGTCAGAGGGCAGAAGAGGGGTTGTTGAGGTGGTTTGGTCAATTTAGAGAGAATGGATCGTGTTGAATGACATGGAAAGCATATAAATCTATAGGGGAAGGAGGAGGGGTAGGTCGTCCTCGAAAGGGTTGGAAAGAGGGGGTAAAGGAGGTTTGCGGGCAGGGGCTTGGATTCCAGGCAAGCGTGCATGATCGTGTTAGATAGGAGTGATGGTGACGAATGATATTGAGACCTGACCGATCTATTGGAGTGTGAGCAGGGGTATTAAATTTAGTGAAGGGATTCAGGGAAAACGGTTATTTTCATATAGTCGGACTTGAGTCTGGAAATGGGAGGTTACATTGTTGCTGCACTTTAAAGGAGGGGTTTGGGTATGGGCAGGTTTGGAGGGATATGTGTGTAATCTTTATATTTATATGCTTCTAAACTTGTTGTATTCTGGAGCCACCTTTGCAAAGGCAGTGATAATGTGTGAGTGTGGTGAAAGTGTGAATGATGATGAAAGTATTTTCTTTTGGGGATTTTCTTTCTTTTTGGGTCACCTGCCTCGGTGGGATGCGGCCCGACTAGCAAGGGCTAGTAAACCCCTTTTCTGTATATATTACTAAAATTTACAAGGTGGAACTTCAGTTTGTCTTTTGGGCCACCCCACCTCAGTGGGATACGGGGCTGGTACGTTGAAAGAGGAAAGATATATATATATATATATATATATATATATATATATATATATATATATCTATATATATATATATATATATATATATATGTGTGTGGTGTGAGTGTGTGTGTACTCACCTAGTTGTGGTTGCAGGGGTCAAGTCACAGCTTCTGGCCCCGCCTCTTCACTGGTCGCTACTAGGTCACTCTTCCTGCTAAATGAGATTTATCATACCTCTTCCTAAAGCTATGTGCGGATCCTGCCTCCACTACATCACTTCCCAGACTTTTCCATTTTCTGACAACTCTGTGACTGAAGAAATACTTCCTAACATCCCTGTGATTATCTCTCCTGTCCTCCAGTGTCGTCAGGTCGATTTCCGTTAACTCTCCTTTTAGTACATGCGCCTTAACAAACCTTTGCACTTTCTGTAGTTTCCGTACGTGCTTGGCTAGATGTAGGTTCCAATCTGGTGATGCATACTCCAATGCAAGCCTGACAAACACGGTGTACAAGATCCTGAACGATTCCTGCAGCGTATATGCTAGGCGCCCATACGCTACAGCAGATATTTGGTTAATTTGCGCCTCAAGAGATGTGCCCGGTATTATACTCACACCAAGATCTTTTTCCTTGAGTGAGGCATGTAGTCTCTGTACTCCGTCTGCGGTCTTCTTTTCCCTTCCCAAATTTTCATGACTTTTCACTTGTTGGGGTTGAACTCCAGGAGGCAGTTGCTGGACCAGGGCTGCAGCCTGTCCAGATCCCTTTGTAGTTCAGCCTGGTACTCGTCAGATTAAATTTTTCTCGTCAATGGCACCCACTCTGTCACTTCGTCTCGTACCATGACTCTCTAATATCTTCCCGACAGGTGTTACCTGATCCATTGCAGCGCCTTCCCTGTTATACCTGCCTGGTCCTCCAGCTTATGCACTAATCTGTTGTGTGGAACTGTGTCAAAAGCCTTCTTACAGTCCAAGAAAACGCAGTCTACCCACCCCTCTCTCTCTTGTCTTACTTGTCTGACACAGGATTTCCCATCCTTGAAACCGTGCTGGTTGTTGTCGATAAGATCATTCCATTCTAGTTGTTCCTCCACTCTTCTCCTAATAATCTTCTCCATGACTTTGCATACTATACATGCCAGTGACACTTGTCTATAGCTTAATTAATGCTTCGTGTCTGTCTCCTTTTTTAAAATTTAGGACTACATTTGCTGTCTATCATTACTCAGGTAGTAGCCCTGTTTCGATAGGTGTGTTGAAGATTGTTGAAGATTGTTGAAGTGTGTTGTTACCAGCACACTTCAGTAACAATCCCAAGCCTATTCTTAGTAATTAATTAAATGTTGAAAATTCGAAGCCTATAAGAATAGACTTTCTCGTTCTATCGCACGGAACGAAATCCGTGAAAGGGTTATATACACTGATCATAGGTTACCTGTACACGCAATTAGTCACACGAGGTCTTTCCCCAGTACAGTGAACCAGCGCTCAAAAGTTCGAGTCTGTCACATAAGGTATTTTTGTGTTACAGCATGAACGAAATTAAAGGGTGCATAATAATAATAATAATAATAATAATAATAATAATAATAATAATAATAATAATAATGAAGATCCACATTTGCCATAATCCAAAGTATTTACCTATACTTTAATTTACATGCAGAACTGTAAGTCCTCTACAGGACTAGCAGGAAGAAGATAACGAATTCTCCTAAGTCCTTACTAGTAGGCTTTATAATATAGAAACACTAGAACAATAAATGTCATATTCTATATATTTGGTATTTCTAGAATATGTCCCAATTCTCGTAAAACGCTAAGTCCGTATGTCACTATTTTGCACTTTGAACAGAGCACCAGAGAAATTCGACAAGTGTCCAGAGATGAATCAGTCCCTGGCATAAGAAATTCACAGAAGATCATTGACTGTATCTAAATATTCACTCAGTTTTATATGACACTTTATACAGTTGTTTAACTTTGCGTAATTATTTACATACACACGGAAACCAAACCTGTTGTATACTGGGCTCCTAAAGGGAGTCGTCTGATCTAGCCGACCCCTGGAAATGCTCTAAATGCCCTAATTAATTGGCACTGAGGAGTTTAGCTTCCCGTTAAAAATTTTTGGCAGTTTAAAATTAAACAAAAATTACAAAATATTTCGTCAAATTTGGGTTCTTGTACTTTGAGCAAAACTTTGCTAAATTCCCCTTTAAAAAGCGCTGTCGGGCCAAATAACTTTTCGCGTCTTTTTTTTTTAAATTTTTTTTTAAGTTATCGTGGTGAAGCACCACAGAAGAGGGTTTAAGCGATGCTCCTCGTATTTTCCCCCCCCCGGGGGGCATCCCCACGCTACACAAGGAAAACAGTTAACAAAAAACGGGTTTTTTTTTTTTGCACAAGTCCCAAAAAAGACCGGGGACACACCCACGTAAAAAAAGGTTTTTAAAGAAATTTTTTAATAATTATTTCCTGATTAGTAAACAAAAAGGACATGAGTTATAAATATGAATTTTAAAATTCGTCTTTTTGGTCCTTAGGTGAAAAACGAGGGTTCACTGGCCAGATCGCCTTGCGTGGGTTTAATGCTGTTTTTCCCCTCTTTTCGTCTGGACGCATCACCCCCTTTCCCTTTCCCTTTCCTATTTGAGGGGCAAATTTTTTCCAACAGATGGGAGGGTGGTGGCTGAGGGTTTTTTTTTTGGGTTTGGTTGGGTGCGGGAAAGGGTGGGTACCTGGAGTTGTTTCCCCGGAAAACTGTACAGGGCTGGAAAATTTTTTTTGGGGGATTTTGTGCTTGGGTTTATGTGGGGAAATTTATGGAAATCCCGGGAATAAAATTTTCCCGGGGATCGGAAAAACTATTAAAATCATCTGACTATGTCTGTCTCTTACGGGTCCCTCACTTTTTTGATAACAATTTTTTCGAAATTTTTTTCCGGGGATATTCTTTTGGGCACTGTTATTGTGCCCTATTCTTGTCTCTTTCTGCCTTATTTAAAAAAAAACTATTCACGAGCCTCAGTTAATAAGTTCTCTTCTTTTACAAAAACCCCACGGTAACCCCCAGTTCTTTTTTGCCTAAATGTTTAAAAACGCCGAAAAGGACATTTTTTATTTATGATATCAAAAACATTTTTTACTTATTTTAAAATTTGGAAAATTTGGGAAATTTTTTCTCAGCTTCCCGGCCCGATCAAAAAGGACTTTTTCCCAGAAATTGAGGGTGTTTTTTTCAAAGACCCCAAGTTTTCAACTCTTTCTGAAAATTGCAAATTTTGCGCTACTGGGAAACTAAACTTAGGGTCGGGTTTGCTGGGTGGCTAAAACTCTCGCTGGGTTCGATCCCCAGCCAGGGAAAAAACTTGGGCTTTGTTTTTTTAAAAACCTGTTGTCTATGTTCACCCATCAGTAAATGGGGTACCGGGGGTTTTTAGGGGACTGGTTTGTGGGTCGAAATCCTGGGACAAAACTGATCAAAATTTGCCCAAAAATTGCTCTGCATAAAAAAGGGGCTTTCTAAAAAGATTTAGTATGTTTTGGGATTTTCAAGCTATGGCCTGTTTTACCTTGACATGTACTTATAGTAAAAAAAAGACTTTTAAAATTTTATATTTTCTATATCTGTTTCGTTATTAATTGTTTTAAACCCAAATTTTGGGGAAAAAGGGGCATTTTTTAAAATTATCGAAAAAAAATATGAATGTCATTTTTTTTATTCGAAAAAATTTAGAAATCTGGAAAATTAAAGGCACCCAAATGAAGGGGAAAAGGTTTTAAAATTTTTGGGACAGCGTGAGCTATGATTCCCCCCCCGGGTTCCCCCACAATTGGGAGAGAAAAAAACACCAGAGGTGAAAACTTAAAATCGTGGGAAAGCGTCTTTCCCTAAGTTACTTTTTTAAATTCTAAAAACAAATCTTTTAAAACATGAAAAAAAATTTTAAATTAGGTACTATCCTGGTCCAAAAGATGCATCAGCCATTAACTAGGGAAGTCGTTCTGAAGTGGAAACCCAAAAAAAATATTTAACAAAATTTTAAAGGGGGGTTTTAAAAAATCATGTATTTTACACAAAAAATACCCAAGTCGGGGCCCCCACACGCCCTAAATCCCCTTTCTCTCAAGTGGGAATATTTTGGCTCCTTTTTTCAGGTTGGAAGCTAAGCACAAAAAATTTTTGGGAAATCTGGTTGAATTATTTCAAAAGGGCGGGGAAATTTTGATTTAAAAAACTTTGGTCTTTGAGTGGGTTTGAACATGTTCATTGTTCTAAAATTGGGTTTTTTTCGTTACCGTAAAAAAAATTCCCTGAAAATTTGAAGATATTTAAAAAGGGTTTTTTTCGATTATGTTTCAAAAAGAACTTTTTAAAAAATTTTAGAGGAAAAAGGGAAAAAGAAAAAAAAATAAAGGGCAACCTCTTAAAGGTTTTCCGTTAGGGATACCTAAAGGGGAAAAAAAAAATCAAAAATTTCTCCCCTTCAAAGATACCTAGTTACACAAAACTTTTCCCAAAACCCTTTTAACGATCACTATTCAGATTTCAGTTTTTTTTTTAATCCATCCTCGCAAATTTTTCCATTTTCCCCCTTTGGATTATGTTCATTTTCCCAAAAAACTCCTCTAAATATATCCCGTATTCACGATATGTTTGGAATTACATAAATGCACACGAGTGTGTTTAATTTTTCTTGTTGAATTTTTGAGACAATATACATTAGGTTTCTTGAGATAATTTGTGAACATCTCTTGGGGGTTTCCCTTTGCTGATTTTAAAAAGAAAAATTTTTTAAATAAAATTAAACCTAAACTCACGGGTTCCCTTTTGCAGTATTCCCCGGGCGAGGGGGGGGAAAATCCCAAGATGGAAATATATGGGGGTGGCGGGGTCCCTCAGAGACTTGTTCTCAGGGTGGGCCCAAAAATTCCCAAAAAAAAAAAAAAAAACTTATGAAAAGATGAAAATTTTTTCCCGATCAAATTGACCCCAAAAAAGTATAAAATTTTTGATGGAAAATTTTCCGGAAATATGTTTTCGCGAAGTTAGGGGTTTCTGACAAATTTTTTACGCATCGGGGGATTTGCCCATTTTTGAGCCCTATTTTCGGCCAATTGCATTTGAAATTAGTCGACAAAAATCAAAACCTATTTCCCCTTAAAACCCCAATTTTTTTTATCGAATGAGTACAAGGAACCACCCATTTACCGATTTCAACTTTTCCAAATACAGGGGTTTCAGAATTTAGCAATTTTGCCAATTTCCACAAATTTAAAAGATCCCAATTTTGAATATAGTCCAGAATAAAAAAGGGAAAAGACATTCCCGACACTAAAATAACATTTCCCTGTTCATTAGTCAGTCCCCAAGGCCCCTTTTACATTTTTTTTGCTTTCCTTTAAATTTTTATTTCAAAAAAAAAAATAAAAAGATTTCCTGTTATGCAGGTACTGCTTTAGTGAAAAAAATTGTATAAAAAATTTGGGCCGCACTTGTGAGGGGAATATCGGAATCACCATTTGGGCGTGTTTTGGGGCGCTTAGCATGATTTGTTTACTTTTGATCTTTTTTTAAAAATCGAATTTTTTCTGTATTTGAGCTAAATTTTCCAAGGTCTTTTCATTGTTTTTTCAGTAAAAAGCAGGTCATTTTCTGTAATATGTCTTCCTTTTTCAATAAAATGGACCAAAAAAAAAACTAAAAAGAAAAACCAAAATTTCCATACAAAAAATAAAATTTGAAAAGTCGCTGTTTTAATTTCCAAAAACACGGTAAAAGGTTTTTTTTCTCTTTACCCCCCCACCTTGTGTGCTGCAGGATTTTTTTTTTATTTCCCGCCACTGACCACATAAAATCCATTCTTTATATTTTGCCTGCCAGTTCTCTCACTAGTTTTGGGAGGGCGTAGTTTTCAGCAAAATATACGTAAAAAAACCCCTGCGCTTTAAGCCGTACTAGTACTCCCCCAAAAAACCCCGGGAAAGGGGTTTGAGGAAACGTTTCGCCCCCCGTGGTTTCATCGCCCAATACAAACCCGGGAAGGTGAAAAGAAGGAGGGGGTTTGAGGTAATTTAATCCCTCAGCCTGGAGTCGAAGTGTTCAGTCCTCCCAAATTTTTAGAATGTACAAAACTATAAGATTGAAGGGACCCGAAAAACATCGATCCAGGCCCGAGGGACTGATTACCCAAACCCCGTTTTGGTCTTCACCATTTCCTTTGTTTCTGGACTGGGTGAAAACCATTGTGTTGGGGAAAAAGTTTCCTTTTAAAATACCCAAGTGTTGCCCCATGTGTTATTTATGTTTTTGTGATTAAAGATTTAATTTTGGGTTTTTTCTATATGTAGCCCACAGAAGCAGATTACAGTGGTGTTCATTTCCCGTAATTATTCCCCTATATTTTAAAAGGGATCTCCTTTTTTGGGGGGCCTTTTAAATGATTGCCTGATTTTTTTTTACCCCTCCAAATCATACTTTTCATTTTTCCCCAAAAACAAAAGGAAAGATGTTGGATCGGGTTCAAAAATTTTTGCGCGGGTTTTTTGGTAACTAGTGCGGCAAGAAAATTAAAATAATGACTCCGGGAAGTTCCAAAAACCCTTTTATTTGAACATTCAAATAAAAAAGTGTTGTTTAACGACGAAGGAGGTGAAATTTTTTTGTAAAATAGAGTGAATTTTTTTTTTTTAAAGCATCGGCCGTTTTTTCCCCCCGAGGGCCTTTGGGGGACCTATAAAAAGAAAAAAACACTTTCATCCTTATTTTCTCCATCAAATGTCTTGCCAGAGGAAAAACCCCATATTAAAGTTTAAAAAATGAAAAATATCACCCCCCCCTCCTTTTCAAAGCCCCATGCAATATACTTCTCACCTTTAGGACTCAAATTCGGCTAACCCCTTTCCCCGAAAACCCCCCATAAATGGTACCCTTTTTCCCCACCCCAAAAAAACACTTCTATCTAACTTTTTCACACGTTTTTTCTGGAAATTTTAAGGGTTTCTCGCAAAAAAAAACCTCCATAAACCCCCCATCTCCAACCTTTACCCCCTTTTTCCCCCCATTTCAGAAATTTTTTCGCCCTTCCCCCGTTTTTCTATTTTTTCAGCCTCTCTAAATGTCTTAAAAACCTCAAAAACCCCTCTTCAGCCCCGTTTGTAATCTTTGCACTCCCCTTTTAATGTCCAAAT
The DNA here is from genome assembly GCF_026875155.1 of Cherax quadricarinatus. Classification (NCBI taxonomy): domain Eukaryota; kingdom Metazoa; phylum Arthropoda; class Malacostraca; order Decapoda; family Parastacidae; genus Cherax; species Cherax quadricarinatus. The sequence goes on along the minus strand of NW_026468691.1, from coordinate 13,604 downwards.
TTTCGAATTCTTTGGGTTATATTCAAAACAACGTTGCCCCCAGACATCACATCTCTCTGCCTCCAGCCCCCTCCTTTCTGTAACCTTTCCCCCAAAATTTGCTTCCCCAAAACCCCTATAAGATTTTTGGAATCACAACACTCGTTCAAATTTTCTTTTTGTTCCCTAGAGGGCGTTCTTTATCTCCCCAGATATTTAAATTTTCATACTCCCCCTTTCCCCTCGACAGTTCTGTGTTTCCCCATCGACTTTCTTTGACCCATTTTTGATAAGTCCACTCCCAAAAAATTGAAAACAATTTTTAAATTTTTAATACTCTCTCTAGTTTGATATCCAATTTTTTCATAACCTAAAAATTTCATTTGGTTATCCTTTAAATTTCCCTTCTCTTTTCTATGTTCGCTTTTAATTTCCTTCTTTTATAAAACACTAAAAAATTCGTTCCCCAACTTTGCAACTTCTCTTCCCAAAGTGAAAAAAATTTTTTGAAAAAGGAAAAAAAATCTGTGAAACTCCAATTTATATTTGATTCTTTTTCCAATTCACCCTTTTTTCCCCAAAACCCCCGCATTACTTCGCTTACATTTCCCAGCTATAAAAAATATCAAACAACCATGATGATTTCCCCACATTCCTGTCTAAGGCCTTTTCCCTTTACTTGAAAATTAAACTCCCCTCTCCTGTATACCCTAAAAACCGAGCCTTAAATACCCTCGTTAAAAAATCTTAAATGCTTTCTGTAACCTAACACCAATTTCCCTACACTTGCAACATTTTTGCCCCATTTCTCCCCCCTTTCCCAAATTATCTTTGCTTTTTCCCAAAACCATAACAAAAACGTAAAAAACCCTTTTTTATTTTATTAAGTATGGTTTTACTTAAAATGGTTGGTCTACACATTACCCTTCCCGAAGCCTCCTTTTCCCCATCTGCTTCCGTTTTCCCAAATTTTCTTTTTTAATTCTTTCAATAATTTAATCTACCATACACTTTAACCCGGGATTTCTCAAAAAGCTTTTTCTCCCTTAAATTTTTTTTAAAAACTTTTGTCCCCCTTTTACTTTTACAAAAGAACTTCGCATGCTTTCTGCAATCCCTTTGGTA
>NW_026468691.1:0-7500 GCF_026875155.1 Cherax quadricarinatus | reverse complement strand
TTATGCAACTTTGGCCCCTTATTTTTGGCTACGGGAAAGTTTCGACTTGTCCCTCCCAATTCATTTTTCTCCTTCCCCAAACCTCTTTTCCAATTTCACAGAGAGCTTTTTTTCCCCATTTTTTCAAAAAGGGCTCCCCAAAATTTTTCTCTCCCACTCTTTTTTCCCAATTTTTTTTTTCCATTTTGCTCCCCCATCCACTCCTCCCTACCAAAAACCATTCTCCGGGCCCTTTGGGTTTCCTGCGAGCCCCCACCCCATTTTTTTTTTTAAAAAAGAAAGAAGGAAAGGTAGAAGGGGGAGAGAGAGGGGAAGAGTGAAAGGGAAAGGGGGGTGTAAGGGGGGGAAAAAAAAAGGAGAAAAGGGGAAGGGAAGGGGGGGGGGAAGAGTGCCCGGGGAAAAAAAAGGGGGAAGAGATGGAGGGGAGAGAGAGAGAGAGAGAAGGGAAGGTAAAAGAGAGGGGGGGGATAGTGAGAAGGAAAAAGGGGAAGAGAGAGTGAGAGGGGGAGAGTGAGAGAGAGGGGGGAGAGAAAAGTAAAGGGAAGGGGGGAGGGGGGAAAGATTGAAAAGGGGAAAAAATGGGGAAAAAGAGGGGGAGAAAGGAGGGGAGAGAGAGAGGGGAGGAAGAGAGAGAAGAGGGGAGAAGGGGAGAGAGAGAGAGGGGGAGAGAGGGAGAGGGGAGGGAGAGAGGGAGGGAGAGAGAGAGAGGGAAGGGGGGGGGAAAGGGGAGAGGGGAAAAGGGGGCAAAGAAAAGGGGAGAGAGGGGTGAGAGGGGGGAGGGGGGGGGAAAGAGGGGGGGATGGAAGAGCGAGGGGGAAGAGAGGCTGGGGGGGGAGAGAGTGGGGGGGGAGGGGAGAAAAAAAAGGGAAAGGGGGAAAGTGGGGAGAGATAATGGGAGGGGGAGAGATGTTAGGGGGGGGGAGAGATGTTAGAGGGGGGGGGTTGTTAGAGGGAAGAGACGTTAGGGGGGAAGAGGGAGGGGGGAAAAGGGAGAGAGGAGAGTAGGTAGAAAATTAAAAATTTGAGAATATAAGAAAAAGGAGTGGATGGGGTGGGAGAGAGATAGGTGTGTGTGTGGTGTTTTGGTGGGGGGTGTGTTTTTTGTTTGGTGTGTGTGTGTGTGGGGGGGGTGTGTGTGTGTGATGTGTGTGTGTGTGTGGGGGGTGTGAAACGTCTGCGTTTGTGTGGGGTGTACCACCTAGTTGGGGGTTGCGGGGGTCGAGTCCAAGTTTCCCTGGCCCCGTTTTCCCTTTTCGCTATGGGGTCAGCCCCCTGAACCTGAGTTTTTATAAATCCCTTTGCTTAAAGCTATGTAGGGAAATCCTGCCTCCCAAACACCCGTTTTCCCAAAAATTTTCCACTCCCGTTTAAATCTGTGGCTGAAGAAATACTTCCAACACCCTGTATTCTTCTGTGTCTTCGTTTCCCAAATTTGGGTGACCTCTTTTTTCTGGGCCCCTTCCCTGGAACATCCTGTTTTTTGTCCCCCTTTGCCCTTTTTCCCCACAGTTTTTTAAATGTCGTTTTCTGCCCTCCCCTGACCCCCCTGTCCCTACTGTCGCGGGCTGTTTTCCCCTTTAAACCCCTTTCTTCATAAGACTTTTCCCCTTGGTCGGGAAAACTAACCTTGTCGAAAATTTTGGGAACTTTCTCTAGTTTCTTTACGTGCTTTACAAATGCGGGTTCCAAAAAAGGGGCTGCATACTCCAGTGGGGCCGGGCGTACACGGGGTACAGTGTCTTGAAAAAGATTCCCTTTTTAAATATCGGAACGCTTTTCCAGGTTTTCCAAGGGGCCCAAAGCTGAAACAGTTACCGGGTTTTTGTGTGCTTTCCCGGGGACAAAGCTCGGTGGTTTTTACTCACTCCAAGATCTTTTTTTCCTTGACGAGGGTTTCCCGTCCCTTTTGGGCCCCCTAGCCTATACTCCCGGGCTCGTCTTCTGTGCCCTTCCCCCAATTTTTTTATGGGCTTTTCATTTTGGGGGGTTAAATTTTGAGAACCAGTTGCCCGGACCGGTGTCCGTCTGTCCCGGTCCCCTTTGAAGTCCTGCCCCCCTCCTCATCGATTTAATTTTTCCCCATTAACTTCACATCTCTGCAAAAGGGACACTTCTGATCTAACCCCTTCCCTCATGTCGTTCACATATACCAAAAAAAAGCAAATGGTTCTAGGGGCCGGCCCCCGTGGGGCCCCCCCATCGTCACAGGTGCCCCCTTTTGAACATCATTTTCGTACCTTTACTCGTTTTTTGCCTCCCTGTCAGGTTTTTCTTGATCCAAAAGCAGTGCCCCTTTAAATGAGGGCCCGATCCTCTAGCTTCTGCCCCTAAACTCTGTGAGGAAAATGTGTTTAAAGGCCTTTTTGCAGTCCCCAAAAAGGCAAAAAACCCACCCCTCTTTCTTTGTGTCTTACTTCTGTTACTTTTTTCGTAAAAAATCCAAAGGTTTGTGACCCCAGGATTTTCCTTCCATGAATTTCCCTGCTTTGGGTTGGGGGTTCCCTACTCTTTTTCCGCCCCAGGTCTCCCCCACTTCCTCCTCGTAATCTTTTCCATAACTTTGCATTTCTATAAACGTTTAGTGACACAGGGCAAAAGTTTAGTGCCCCCTTTTCTGTCTCTTTTTAAAAAACGGGAAAATACATTTGCCTCTTCCATATCTCAAGGGAAGGGTTTCCCAGTTTCCCGGGACTTTTTTTAAGATTGTGGTAAGTGGCCCCACAAACATATCCGCTCCCCCTCTAAAGGGCCCACGAGGAGATGTTGGCCCCGGGCCCATTGCCTTTGGGGGCATCGCTGTCCCTTAGCAGTTTCTTACCTCCCTGTGTAGTATGTCATCCAACACTTTTGTATGGGGTGTTTGTGTGTGTGTGGTGTGTGTGTGTATCACCCCCCTTCCCCACCCGGCAAACCCTTCCCTGGCCCCCTTTTCACCCTCTCTGTCTCCTCACTTGGCAAACCCCCCATCCCTCTCTCCCCCTCTCTGTTCCCCACCAGGGACCTCCCAATTTCCCCCCTTTACCCTCTCTGTCTCCCCCACCAGGGACCTCCCATGTCCTCTCTCACCTCTCTGTCGCCTCACCAGGGACCTCCCCCCCGGGCCTTTCTCACCCTCTCTGTTCCCCACCCGGCACCTCCCTTGGGCCTTCTCACCTTCTCTGTCTTTCCCCATCAGGCACCCCCCATGCCCTCTCTCACCCTCTCTGTCTCCTCACCAGGCCCTCCCCTGTCCCTTTTCACCCTCTCTGTCTCCCCCTTTAGGCACCTCCCATGTCCTCTCTCATCCTCTTGTCCCCCCCCACCCCCGGGACCTCCCCTGACCTCTCTCACCCTCTCTGTCTCCCCACCAGGGGACCCCCCATTTCCTCTCCCCACCCTCCCCTTTCCCCACCAGGCACCTCCCATGACCTCTCTCCCCTCTTGTCTCCCCACCAGGCACCCCCCATTTTCCTCTTCACCCTCTCTGTTCCCCAAAAGGGCACCCCCCCTGTCCCCCTCTCCCCCCCTCCTGTCTCCCCCCCCAAAGGACCTCCCATGTCCTCTTCACCCCTCCCCTGTTCCCCCCCCAGGCATCTCCCCCTACCTTCTTTTCCCCCCTCCTGTCTCCCCCCCAAGGGACCTCCCCTGACCCCCTCTCACCCTCTCTGTCCCCCCCACCAGGGACCTCCCCTGTCCTTTTCTCACCCCCTCTGTCTCCCCACCAACACCCCCCTTTTCCCTCTCTCACCCCTCTGTCTCCCCACCAGGGGACCCCCCCATGTCCTTTTCTCACCCTCTCTGTCCCCACCAAAGGGACCTCCCTTTTCCCCTCTCACCCTTTTCTGTCTCCCCACCCAAAACCCCCAATTTAAAATTAAAAACCTCACTGAAGGTATGGGGGTTCCAAACAAATTTTAGTTTAAAAAGAAATATATTAGATTTCTTTTAGTCCCAATAACAACCATAAGGTCTAGTTCTTTTTAAAAAAAAAAAAAAAAAAAAAAAAAAAAAAAAAAAAAAAAAAAAAAAAAAAAAAAAAAAAAAAAAAAAATTTCCCTTTTTTAAAAAAAAAATTTAATTTAATGTTTTTTTTTAAAAAAAACCTTATTTAAAAATTTAAGGTTTAACTTTTCCAAAAGCCCGGGGGGGGTTGGGGTTTGGGTTTTTTTTTCAAAAAAAAAACCCGGGGGGGGGTTTGGGGGGGGCTTGGGTTTGCCCCCCATTTCCCTTTTCAAAACAAATTTGGCAAAAGAAAAGTTACCCCCTTTTCCCCTTAAACCCTCTTCTCCCAAACCCTAATACCCACAACATAATTTGGAAACCCCATCAATCCCCTATTAAAACCCGGGTTTCAACCAAAAACCCAACAAAACCCAGGGGAAACCCATTGATCCCCCAAAAATTTAACCCCCCAAAACCCCCCCCAAAACCCCATTAATCCCCTTTGGCCCACCCCAGATACCCCAAAAACCCCCGGGTGTAAAACCCCTTTAACCCCAGTAATTTTCCCCGGGGGCCCACCCCTTTTTCCCCCTCAGTCACCCACCCCCCCAAAAATTTACCCCGAAACCAGGGGGCCCCACTAACCCCCCCTTAATAACCCGGGGGCACCCACTAAACCCCCATCAAAAAACCCCCCCTTAAAATTTCTAATCCCCATCTTACAAACCCCCTTTGGGCCCCAATACCCTCAACAAAACCCTTTCCCCTTTTTTTCCTCTTACTCCCCCGGGTTTTAACCCATCATACCCACTTAAAACCATTTTAAAACCCTGTTTCCACATTTCCGGGGGGTTTCCCAAAAATTTTTTTTATTCTCCCATTTTGGCCCCACAAAAACCCCGTTTAAAAGGGGGGCAACCCCCCTTTCCCCCCTTTCCTTTTAATTTCCCCCCCCGGGTTTTTAATCCCCCCTTTTTAGGGGGTTTTTTTTTTTTTACCCCCTTTTTCCCCCTCCCACCCTCCCCCTTCCACCTCCCCCCAAATTGGCACCCCCCCCTCCCAAACCCTCCCTTCCCGGGTCCAACCCCTTTTTCCCCCCCGCCCTCACCAGGCCCCCCCAGCCCCCCCCCTTTGGGTTCCCAGGGGGCCCCCCAGCCCCTACCCCTTTTGGGTCCCCCCCCCCACCCCCTTTTCCTTTCCCACCCCTTTTCCCCTATACCCTCCGGGGCCCTTCCCCCTTTTTGGGGTAAAACCCACACCCCCAGCCTTTTCCCCCCTTTCTCCCCATCCCCCCCTTTTCCCCCCCCTTTTTCCCCACAGGCCCCCCCCCTTCTCCCCCCTTTCTTCTCCCCACCGGCCCCCATATTTTCTACCCCCCTCCCCCCACCCCCCAACCCTCCCCCCTTGTCTCCCCCCAGGCACCCCCTACCCCCACCCCCTTTGCTCCCCCCAAAATTCCCTCCCCCTTCCCACCCCTCGCCCCCACCCCCCCACCCCTTCCCCCCCCTTCCCCCCACACCCCTGGATTCCCCCCCCCCCCCCCCAAACCCCCCCCCCCCAACCCCCCCCCACCCCTTCTCCCCCCCCCCCCCCCCCCCCCCCCCCCCCCCCCCCTGTTTCCCCCCCCCCCCCAAACCTCCCACCCCCCCTCCCCCCCCCCCCCCTCCCCCCCCCCCCAGGACCCCCCCCCTCTCCCCCTCTTTCCCCCACCAGGCCCTCCCCCTTTTCCCCCCCCCCCCCCCCCCCCCCCCCCCAAACCCCCCCAAAAATTTTCACCTCCCGATTTTCCAACTTTTTATTTTTCTTTTAATTTTTCAAAAATAAAACCCAAAAGGGCGCTTTTTAAATTTCCCTTTGGGTAAAAAAACGAATCCCCCCCTTTTATTTTAAATTTCCACATAAAAAACCTTTTTTAGTTCCAAAAGGTCTTCAATTTTTTTTTTTTCACAAATTTTTGGCCAAACCCTGCTTTTTTTTCCGTTTCGAGGGTTTTAGAACCGCTTAAAACCTCCTTAAAAATTTTTTCAACTACGGAAAGTTAACCCAGGTTTCAAATACCCCCAAATTAACCCGGTAGGAAACCCCAAATTAATAAAATTTTTAAAAAGGTTCAAATTTCCCTTTTAAAACCCCCAAAATTTTAAACATCTATGATATCCATTCATTCATAACAGGTCAACATAGATACCCATCAGTTACATACCCAGGTTGTGCAACCCATCTGAGCTACCCATACACATAACCCAGGGTTGTGCAACCCATCTAGATACCCATCAGTTACATAACCCAGGGTTGTGCAACCCATCTAGATACCCATCAGTAACATAACCCAGGGTTGTGCAACCCATCTAGATACCCATCAGTTACATAACCCAGGGTTGTGCAACCCATCTAGATACCCATCAGTTACATAACCCAGGGTTGTGCAACCCATCTAGATACCCATCAGTTACATAACCCAGGGTTGTGCAACCCATCTAGATACCCATCAGTTACATAACCCAGGGTTGTGCAACCCATCTAGATACCCATCAGTTACATAACCCAGGGTTGTGCAACCCATCTAGATACCCATCAGTAACATAACCCAGGGTTGTGCAACCCATCTAGATACCCATCAGTTACATAACCCAGGGTTGTGCAACCCATCTAGATACCCATCAGTTACATAACCCAGGGTTGTGCAACCCATCTAGATACCCATCAGTTACATAACCCAGGGTTGTGCAACCCATCTAGATACCCATCAGTTACATAACCCAGGGTTGTGCAACCCATCTAGATACCCATCAGTTACATAACCCAGGGTTGCGCAACCCATCTAGATACCCATCAGTTACATAACCCAGGGTTGTGCAACCCATCTAGATACCCATCAGTTACATAACCCAGGGTTGTGCAACCCATCTAGATACCCATCAGTTACATAACCCAGGGTTGTGCAACCCATCTAGATACCCATCAGTAACATAACCCAGGGTTGTGCAACCCATCTAGATACCCATCAGTTACATAACCCAGGGTTGTGCAACCCATCTAAAATACCCATCAGTAACATAACCCGGGGTTGTGCAACCATCTAGATCCCCATCAGTTACATAACCCGGGGTTGTGCAACCCATCTAGATACCCATCAGTTACATAACCCAGGGTTGTGCAACCCATCTAGATACCCATCAGTTACATAACCCAGGGTTGTGCAACCCATCTAGATACCCATCAGTTACATAACCCAGGGTTGTGCAACCCATCTAGATACCCATCAGTTACATAACCCAGGGTTGTGCAACCCATCTAGATACCCATCATTACAAAACCCCAGGGTTGTGAAACCCATTAAAAACCCACATTACATAACCCAGGGTTGGAAACCCATCTGTACCCATCTTACATAACCCGGGGTTGGCAACCCTCTAGTCCCCATCAGTTACATAACCCAGGGTTGTGCAACCCATCTAGATACCCACATTACAAAACCCCGGGGTTGGAAAACCCTCTAGATCCCCTCAGTAATAACCCGGGGTTTGTGCAACCCATCTAAAACCCCACAGTTACAAAACCCAGGTTGTGCAACCCTTC
>NW_026468690.1:7500-13024 GCF_026875155.1 Cherax quadricarinatus | reverse complement strand
GAAAAGGGCACGTGAGGGGACCTTCGCTCACTGGTACACAATGCCAGACTGGCTGCCGCCCCGGCTCACGCCGTGGGTATGCGTCCCGGACGAAACTACGACTGGCGAGTCAACCTATGAAAAGCGAGTCCATGTTTATACGAAAATACCCCTATGATTGGCGAATTTTACGATTGCCGGGGAACTACGAAAAGCGGGGACCACTGTATGTATATATATATATATATATATATATATATATATATATATATATATATATATATATATATATATATATATATATATATATATATATATATATATGTAGACTAGGCAAATCGCTTTCACTACTTTTTTTTTTTACACAAATCAATTTTACGGTTTAAGAGCTGTTATCCCCAGGATACGACCCACAACAGTCAATTAACACCCAGGTATCTACTCACTGCAAGGTGAACATTGCTTCAAGAAGAGGTATGATAAAGCTCATAGAGCAGGGAGAGTTACCTAGTAGCGACCAGTGAAGAGGCGAGGCCAGGAGCTGTGTCTCGACTCCTGCAACCACAACTAGATGAGTACAAGGGCAACAGGAGTAAGAAAACATGCCCAATGTTTCCACCCATACCGGGAATCGAACCACTGACACTCATTATGCTAGTTGAGTGTGTTACCATTTATTATGTTTGGCAACACCTGTTATATAAAATTATATAAAATCATAAATTAAAATTATAAATTATATAAAATTTATTTCTCTGATGCGCTTAAAATTTTATTGCACAAACTGCAATGTCATTGTAACCTGTTTTCGCTCTTACACTCGTTATAAGGCATTTATCAACACATATGTTACGCATTATTTTCACCCCAAGTGCTCAACTCATTTGAAATTTCCTGTAAAACTGAATAATCTTGATTTTTCTAATTTTTATTTTTGTTGGCGTTGTTCACAAGCTACGCTTTTTCTTACTCACATTCTTCAACATGTTTTGTATATGCTTTTAAAATCTTTCCCTTATTTCTTAGTTATCAAATGGGACCTTCTCCTTCATTTTCCTAGCTATTTCCTTTCCTAGACAACATGTTGGCAACTTTACTCCTCGTCTCACATCAGGTTAGGTTAGGTAAGGTTGAGGAATTGAAAAACTTATGCAACATCTGGGAATCTTTATTGAGGAAACTTTTTCGCCACACAGTGGCAGGTCCCACTGTGATCCCGCCTCCTCCTGCTTCGACTCACCTGACTGCAGTATATAAACCACCTCTCTGGCCCTGTGCTGTACTTCCTACAAGAGTGATGGACTGAACACATCGATTCCAGGTTGAGGGACTGATTGCCTCAAACTCCTTCTCTCCTTACCCATTTCTACTTTGTATTGGACTGATGAAGCCACTGTGTGGAGAAACGTTTCTTCAGTAAAGATTCCCAGATGTTGCATAAGTGTCTCAATTCTTCAACTTATCGGTTTTCAAAACCATTCATCACATAGGTAAGGTTCGTCAGAAAACAGGACAGGTGTTTCCTGACGCGGGTCTTGGTCGTATGATGACCCGCAGCTGGAGTTTTTGGCCAACTGACCGAGGCCTTACCCAGGCTTACCAGTTCCACCCCTTTAAAACTTAAGGTTATGATTATAACCACTGAGTTTTCACCTCTTCATTTTTTCCAATGAGCTTCCGATTAATTTGGAAATACATATGAGCAAAATGTTTGAATTTGTCCATAAAGGTTTATTTTATGTTTCATTTAAATTCATTTGCAATGACCTTTCCCTACTGAATTTCTGCTGCCATCAGCAAAAACAGCTTTTTTTCAGTGACTCTTGTTAATTATGCCTTTTGCATATTTTTAGAAGGATTTTTTTTTACGTCATTGCCTTTTACTGCCATTTTTGCAGACGCTGTTAAATTATTATAGTTTATTTCACCTCATTGTACCTTTATAGTTATCATTACGACAGACGATATTAAAGTTAAAACTGTCTCTGCTTATAGCACAAGCCTCGGTTTAACAATAACTAATACATTTAACATAAATTTGCTTGCGCCAGTCTAGTGGCGCAAACGCACTGCCATCTTGTTTTTATTTTAGGTATTCGTTAATTCTGCTTTTGTTAAATATTTATACTGTTATTGCTTTCGACTGGTGCTTTGTTGTGTTTACGTAGAGGCCCAAGCTGAGGTGGTAGTGGTTGTTGTGGTTGTGGTGAAAGCATTGGGGGTGCTAGTGATGGAAGAGGTTATAACAATGGGAAAGGTGGTTGTTAGGGTTGAGGTGGTGGTGGTGGTGGTGGTGGTGGTGGTGGTGGTGGTGGTGGTGGTGGGTGCAGTGGTTGTAGTGGTTGTTAGGGTTGAGGTGGTAGTAATGATGGGTTCACTGGTTGTAGTGGTCGTGGAGAAAATAGTAGCTTTTCTCGGTGGTTCGGTGGTGGTGGTGTCTGTGTTGGTTGTGGTGGTGACGGTTGTGGTAATTGTAGTAGTTGTGGAAGCAGTAACTGTTGTAATGGTGGCGGTGGTAGTGGTGATTGTTGTAGTGATGGTGGTTGCTTTGGTGAACATTGTAGTGGTTGTTGCAGTGACTGTATTGGTTGTGGTGGTGGTTGTAGTGGTTGTGCGGTGGTTGTACTGACTGTGATAAAGATGTGGTAAAGAAGTGTCCGGGACCCAAGACTGTTCAACGGCCTTCTACCAGCCATAAGGGAATTACCAATATAACCCTGGCTGCCTTCAAGAGGGAGCTGGATGGATACCTAATCAGTACTGCCCAGCCGGGCTGTGGTTCGTACGTCGGACTACTTGTGGCCAGCAGTAACAGCATCGTTGATCAGGCCTGATCCATCGGGAGGCCTGGTCATGGACCGAGCTGCGGGGGTGTTGATCCCCGGAATACCCTCTAGGTAGACTCCAGGTTGTACACTGCCCGACAAACACTGCATCGACAAACGCTGCTAGCCACCGAGGTCAGCTAGCCTAAGAACCTGGCCTCTCCCATCACACACCTTTTCCACACAGCTCTGACACACTCCCAGACGCCGGAGTCTTTGCATAAACTAGAGCCGGATTTGCATTCGACCCCCGTAGCCAGCTGGAACAAGGATGACTGGGAGCCAGGATTAGAGGACTCGGAGTCCGAAGGAGGGACTGGGAATACGAACTGGTGGGGTGAGAAGGAAGGAACTGGGAAGGAAGGAGGGGGTGGGAAGCTGGAGGATTAGAAGGAAGTTAGAGAAAAGATTAGGAAGAGGCTCAGAAGATTGGAATGAGAATTGTGGAGAGGAATGAAGGGTGGGGGGGAGGAATGAAAGGCACGGAAGTTGGACTGAGAGGCAGAGAGAAAAGCATTGGAGAGGAACAAAAGGAGAATCGTATGAGTAAGAAGGGGAAGCGAGGCGAAAGATTTCGAGGGGAAGGATGATCATACGCCGTGGAAGTGATCGTACACTATAGGGGTGATCATACACCGTAAGGGTAATCATACACGATTTCCAGGGTAGTGAAATGAATGTATCATGATTTTCAAGGTAGCAAAATGAATGTGTATTGATTCGAGGAGCTGCAGCACATGAGTCAACTCTTGTAAATGTTTACCTCTGAAACTTTATTATTTTGTAAAGTTTTTACAAAATTATACTATTAACATGTGTCACATTGTTAAACATGTGAATCGGCTGCGACCAGCCGAGATTAGATCCTGCGACACATTCTCCCCCACCTCAAAAAACAAAAAACGTTCACATTGCCTTATCTACTTAACCAACGATCCTTCAAAGATCACCTAGCCTCTAGAGGCCTTGAGCTTGCCACTACCACGAGTGTCCTCGGATCACGAATAACACCTAGCTCCACTGGGTGCTTGATCTTTAAAGGATCGCTGGTTAAGTAGATAAGGCAATGTGAACGTTTTTCTGTCTTTTGAGGCGCGGGAGAATATGTCGCAGGATATATATATTATATATATATATATATATATATATATATATATATATATATTATATTATATATATATATATTATATATATATATATATATATATATATATATATATATATATATATATATATATATATATATACAATAAGATCACAGAAAACAGGTGATTATAGAATAAACAAAACAATCACTGTGAAAGAATAGTGAAATTCCAAGCGCTTTCGTGACTTCTCACATTATCATAGTTCCTTGATAATGTGAGGAGTCACGAAAGCACTTGGAATCTCTCAATCCACAGCGGGATTCGAACCAACAAACTCTGCATCAAAGTACGAAGTACTTTTGTCACACAGTCGGACCCCAGATATAAGTATGGGCCCCTAGCCTAAGCTAGGCGGTGTATCCCATTCCACGGAGCACCAGGCTTGTGATAAGTTATTTCATCAAATCCCGCCACATGCAGTGAATTGGTTGTCTTGCAGAAGTACTATGGACTTTGATGCAGTGCGTGTATTTTCGAACCCTGCTGTGAACTGAGAGACAATGTTCGCAAATAATTTCGCATGTCTAAGACTTTTTAAGCATTCCAAAATCTTTTTTGAAGTTCACTCAGTTACTGCAGCCATAAACAGAACGACTCACCTGGCAGAGGGGAATGTGAACTTCACCTATAGAGTCGTCCCTAGAAAAGCGATCGTAGTCGAATACATGAAGGTGGAGCACTCGACTCTGTAGCTTCTGAATAGGAAACCCTGTGGACCGAAGATAGTGTTGATTATGCGAGTCTGGCAGTGATGCAAGCTAGAACTTGGGAGGGGAGGGAGAGAGAGGGAGGGAGGGATAGAGAGGGAGAGAAGAAGAGAGGGAGATGGTGGCAAGTATCTGAGAGGTAGGGGAAATTAAAGGCAGGTAGAGAAAACGAAGGGTGGTAGGTAAGAGAAAGGAAAAGACGTAGATATAATTTAAGAAAGTAGAGAAGAGATGTGGATGTAGAGATAATGTAGGTAGATAAGAGGGAGCAAGGAAGGCAAGAGTGTATTAGGTAAAGAAGTGAAGAAAAGAGAAATATGATACAGATATGAAAGAAGGAAGTAGGGAAGAGAGGAAGTTGATATATGCAAAATATGCAAGTACACACACAAGAAAGAGCATATGCAAAAATGTACACACACACACACACACAAGAATGCACACTCACAAGAAAGTGAACACACAAGAATGTACACATATAAAATGTACACACAACTAGTGTGCACACACACTGAAGACGGGGCTCCACAGTATTAGCTTTGCTCCTGGTAGTAAGTATACGCCATCACACACATGCACTCTCTCTGTCCCTCACCTTCGAAGTAGAAAGTCTCATGCCACTTGGGATGGAGTGTTCGTCTCTTAATCTTGGTCTCAAGTTTGTGTTTCTTGTCTGGCAGAAGTGTGACTCTGACGTAGGGGTCGCTCGTCCCACTCAAGTCCTTTGCTGGTAGTTCCTTAGCCTGTTGAGGAAGGCAGGGAGTCAGACGCAGTGTTGGAGGTATTAGTGATAGTGGTGTTGGTGGTGTTGGAATGGGTGGTGATGGTGGTATTGGAGTGTAAGCGATCAGTGTGACTGTGTTGG
>NW_026468690.1:0-5000 GCF_026875155.1 Cherax quadricarinatus | reverse complement strand
GTTGGGATACACGGGAACTTTCGTGGTACATTTAAGCTCAATGAATAAACTGAGTGTCTTGGAATGGATTAAATTAGTGGGATGAATGAAAGTTTTTGGCAGTCCAAAGCTTTTGGAATAGGTTGAAGTTCTTGATACAATAATAAAAAAAAGAGATAAGATTGAAGATCTTAAAATATATTAAAGTTATCGAAATAAACTGAGTATCTTGGAATAAACTGAATATATTGGAATGGGGTGAAACTCTTGAGATACATTGAAACTTTCGGAGTATAGTGAAGCACTTCAATAAGCGGAAGTTTTTTGGAATATATTTAGACTCTTGTGAATAAGGCTTTTGGAGTAGATTGAGACTTTTGAGATAGTTTGATTTTTTTTGTGATGACCTTAAGTTCGGGCGTGAGTGCACGCATCCCGTCCTCTTAATGACAAAACATTTCAGTGTTGTAATGACAGTCAAATGGGTGACTGGTGAAGTCACTTTAAACAGTGAAAGAATGACATAGTTATTTCTACGTCCTCAGCAGTTGATCGTTTTCTGTTCAAGCAGAACTGTATTTCTTTTTTCAACTCTGGTACGTAAGTGAGAAATTCACTTAAGTAAAGAGGATGAGTTTGACACACGGAATGTTTGAAAGACGTCTCAGCATCATCCAGAAAGGCAGAGAATTCTTTAATGATTAACTACAGTTGTAAGCGTCTTCAGACGGCCTCAAGGGCAGGGGACAGTGCTTCGTCAGTGCATTAACCGTGAACACGGTTTAATTAAACCTCTGTGACGCGATTTGAAAAAAACTGGGTGCATTTTATTTTCCGTGACTATGTCTTCGTCCGGTGGAACGACCTCGGCTGAAGCGAACATTTAAAAGCGCACTCTTATTGCATGGGAAATAGCACTATGATTTAACTTGGGCAAAATATCTATGGTACAGGTTTATATAAAGTTAAATATATGCATATAACAAAAGAAAAAAAGACAGTGCTAGGCAAGTGTAAGAAGATAAATGAGGGACGGAGTAGAGGAATATAGTACGTGGATAGGAGTAACCGTAATTATGATTGTTATTTTTATTAATTATTGTTGTTGTTAACGCATTTACTTCAAAAATATGACCGTAATGTTTAGTATTACATCGCGCAAGGATTCATATAATATGGAGTAAAAGACACTGGTCAACAGTGTAAATAAACACAGAAAATAAACAGAGTAAGAGGAGTAATGAATATATCTGCTTGAGGTTGAGGTCTGCTGAAGAGAGTCTCAGACTGAGGTTGCAATATCCGCTGCTTCTCTTACTGTCTCTTCACTTTCCCTTTTAGATTCATTTGTAATTTTATATGGATGTTTGGTAATGTGAGAGGTGTTATGCACATTAGTGACCATGAACAGTGTTACTTCATCTCAAGAAGACTGTTACTTAATTCAAGAAGAGTGTTAATTTCAAGAAAAGTGTTACTTAATCTCAAAAAGTGTTACTTAATCTCAAGAAGAGTGTTACCTCATTAACTCAATAAGTAATGAACTTATTTCTCGACAACATTATCAAATAACAGATACGGTTGTATAAAACATATTTCGCACTCTTAATAAAGGAACTTTCGTACTATCGAATACAAGCTCTCTTATAGTAAGCAAACAAGAGCCAAAAACATCGTCTTCTGGGTTAAGACAGTGCTTAAAATACACCTCCACAAATCAACACTTTGAGCAATCCCCTTTAAACAAACAATGGAGAAGATTTTCTTTACGAACATACTTCAATAACATTCACTAAAACGAATGCCTTCCCACTTCACCCTCCCCCCTCCCTTCCCCACTGCCTTCCTCTTCAAAAAACTCTCCATTAAATAAGCACCGACAAGAGTCTCTTTTGAATTGTATAAAAATGGGGACTGTCCCTCATTAAGCGAAATCTGGGAACGCTCCAATATTGCACCGACTCTCTCTTGAGGGACTGGAGACACAATCACGGCTTTATTATTTGGTAGAAGAGTTGTGTGTGTTCCCGCAAGTAACTCATTTTCAGTATTTAATTTTAATTTCTTTTCTCAGAGTGTACTAACAGAGCCTGTGGAAGAAGCCTTCCCAAGAACATTCTTGGCGAAGACTTCCAACCCCACTTATTTCCTGAACCAGTTGCAACAATGTTATTATGAATTTTTATAAAGTATTGACAGTGGCTTGAAAAAACACAAGAGCTTATATATCAAACAAGCAGTTGGGCTGTTGGTAGTGAGCAGTTAACTATAAACATTGTGTAGTGAACGTACTATATAGTAGTACCTGTCCATATTACCTGGAGTTGGGTTGTCAAATATTTTATAGCCTTCACATTATTATAGTAAAGCACAGGATTAGCAGACGCCTCGCCTCAAGTTAGACCCCCATTTAGTTTCCTAGAGTTATAATTGTGTTACTAAGAATACTTTTCCAACAGACAGGCATTGACTCACCGAATCATTATCAAATTTTAAATTTTAATATAGCGTCTTTCCTGCCATTTTTAATAAAAATATAAACATATATACCCTACCTCAGTGGTGGTCTCCCACCGAGGTAGGGTGACCCGGAAAAGAAGAAACACTTTCATTATCACTCCGTTACTGTCTTGCTAGAGGTACGCCATCATTACAGCTTAGAATATCTCCAAACTGCAATATTCCCAACCCATCCTTCAGCGTGCAGGCATTGTACTTCCCAACTCCAGGATTCACGTCCCGCTAACCAGTTTCCCTGACTCCTTCATAAATATTATTTGCTCACACTCCAACACCACGTCGAGTTATAAGTACATTTGCCTTTATTAACTCCTAACACGCTCGCACGCGCCTGTTGGATGTCCGAACCCATTACATTCAAAACGTCCTTTGTTCCTTTTCTAGGACGCCCCCTTCCCCTCCTTTCTTCAGATACAGATTATTATACACCTTCAAAGTTAGCCTAATTTGCTCCATCTTCTGTAAGTGTCCAGATCATCTCAACAACCCCTTTTCAGTCCTCTGAATAATACTTTTAGTAACTTTACATCATTTTAATCTCCAAACTACAGATTCTCTGGTAATATTCACACCATACATTGCCCTCAGAAACGATATCTCCACTGTCTTCAGCTTCCTTGCTGCCACATTTAATACCATGCTTCAAACATATATAAGAATGTTGGTACCCTATACTTTCATACATTCCCCTTTTTGCCTCTACTGATAATGTTCTGTCTTCACAGATGCCTCATTGTACTACCCAACTTTTTCCTCTTGTCAATTATATGGTTCATTTCATCTTTCATAGACCCGTCTACCGACAGATCCACTCCAATTCTGACCATATTCACTTCCTTCTTTCCAGTCTGATACCCCCATCTTTCATTACCTAAATTTTTTGTTACTCTCATCACTTTGCTCTTTCCTATGTTCACTTTTAATTTCATTCTTTTACATAGTCTCCCAAATTAGTCTACCAACCTTTGCAACTTCTCTTCAGAATCTCCCCCGAGAACCGTGTCACAGTGTCACCGTGCCCTCATGTCAGCTCCCGCTTTGTATAAGATTCTTGTAACTTCATCCCACACCTCTCCACCCCCTCGCATTCACTTATTTTAAAACCCATGGTGAGATCAACATTCCTGTCTAAGACTACTTTTACTGGAAAATAATCTCCCTCTCTTCTGCATACTCTAACCCGAGCCTCACTATCCTCATTAAAACTCTTAACAGCTTTAAGTAATCTTCCACTTATTCCATTTATTTGCTAAATCTGCCGACTGTTGTGCAAATAAATCCCCTTGTTTGCACAACAGTCGCAACAAGGGATTTGAACAATGCAAAACAAGCCAGTAGGCGATGGAAAACATTAGCTCTGGGCTTTTCGCACTTCTGTATTTTTTCAGGAGCTATGCAGTTTTGCATGAGTTGCAGGAGTTAGGTTGAGGGGAAGGTTCTCTCTGAGGAAGGAGTGTGAAGTGCCTGCAACACGGCCCACACTGGGCACTTCACACTCTTTCCTTGATAAAAATCTCTTCAACCTACCTGCTGCAACTCTTTTAACCTTAAACTGTCCAAACAGATCTATGTTCACATGCGTAGTGCTCCAAAAGTAGATCTACATTTTTTTACATACTTTCAAATGTTGAAAAAACGTAGATCTACGTTTGGACAGTTTAACATAAGAACATAAGAAAAATAAGAAAGGAGGATCACTGCAGCAGGCCTGTTGGCCCATACTAGGCAGGTCCTTTACAATTCATCCCACTAACAAAACATTTGCTCAGTCCCACACTGTTCAATATTCTAATTAATGCATTACTTAATGCTATGCCTAGTCAGCCCATAATTATGTGATTAGTTTTGCTGATGATATAATGATTCACACCACCGGATTCTCAACACCCAAAACATTCTTAAAACATGTACTAGCCCCGTGTCAGGACTGGGTTGATAATCTCTACTGATAAAACAAAGATACTCAATAGGCGTCCTCCTCAACAGAGAGGCACAGTTCGTCAGATCCAATTGCATGATGGGTCTCTTCTAGAATATGTAAGCAGATACAGGTATCTAGGCTTTGAGGTTCCACTACTTGGACCTGTTGTAACAAGACTTTGTCGCCAATACAAAGAACGACTAAGAGCACTTAGAGTTGTGGGGAGGGCTTCACCCCAGGTATGGTGCTAATGTTAAAAATTTTGAAAAAGATGTATCTTGCTTATATTAGATCATTGGTTGATTATGCTGCGCCACTACTTGCTCTTGTGTCTGACTGGAAGCTTGGAGGGCTGGAAAAACTGCAGAACGAAGCAATGAGGATCACCCTAGGATGCCCTCGTACTGCCAAAATTTTAAATATGCAAAAAGAACTTGATATCCAAGCATCAGAGATCGTGTTACTGAAAGAAATATCCTAATGGGGTTAATATGCTCAGCAAGCTCATTCAAACCCCTGCACAGAAGCCCTCCAAACTTTCCTCAGCACTGGTGAACACTCCCCCAGATGGGCGAAAAGA
>NW_026468689.1:0-12570 GCF_026875155.1 Cherax quadricarinatus | reverse complement strand
AAGGGAAAAAACGTCGCCTCTTGAGGTGGACATTGGCACTCCAGGCTTTTAAGTTCCATATTGTGTATATCAATGGTTCATCCAATTATTTCTCTGACTGGTTAAGTCATGACAGTCAGTAGAAGATTTGTTGCCTTACGCGACTTCCACATATTAGAACTTTTTCCTCGCCTATTCTTTTTATACTCCTTGACTATAAGTCTTGGTATGGGGGAGTGTGAGGGAAAAGTTCAATAGATAGGAGTAGCGAGGGAGTATATAGTAACAATAGTTTCATTGCTGGCTACTTGTTAAGGTAGGGTAAGTCCAGCTCTCGCTATTCCCCCCCCCCCTTTTTTCCCCCTCCCCGAAAGTGATAGTTTGATTGCCGGCTGCTTGTTAAGGTAGGGTCAGTCTAGCTCCCGCTATCCCTTCCCCTCCCTCTTCCCCCCCCCGAAAGGTAACGTGTGGGGCTCCGGTCAAACAGTAAATCACTCGACTCACAGCTCCCAACACTACTGTAAGTACACGCCTGATCATATTTTAGTGGACTTATTGGTTGAAAGCTTCACTTTTGACCAATAATTAACTTAG
The DNA here is from genome assembly GCF_026875155.1 of Cherax quadricarinatus. Lineage (NCBI taxonomy): Eukaryota > Metazoa > Arthropoda > Malacostraca > Decapoda > Parastacidae > Cherax > Cherax quadricarinatus. The sequence goes on along the minus strand of NW_026468689.1, from coordinate 11,997 downwards.
TCCTTTCAGTCTTGATAGGTTAAATGTTTTAATAATCACCACATCTTTTAGGTATTGTACTTATCATGGAGAGTGATTTCTTAAGCAGTGGGTAATCTGTCTCTCTTTACAGCTTGAAATGATAGAGAGGGTCACCTGCCAATCAACGAGTAGAATTAAAGGAGACGGACTAACGTTCTGAGACGTCCCAATTTTTGGATCCACTTACCTGTTTATGTATGCAAGTAGCAGGATATAACCCCTCATCATTGCAGTGGTAAAAAACCTGCTTTCCTGTCATCTGGACGGATTATTGACGGCTATAAAATCTGTGAATGAGCCGGTGGGTTGTCACCAACACCTGCGACCCCCCCCGTCATCGGCAACGGCTACGATTTTAACAAAACACGGGTGTCTGGTGTTGGTGACACTAAGTTTTTATTTATATATATAATATATATATATATATATATATATATATATATATATATAATATATATATATATATATATATATTAGCGTTTGAATTCAGATATCATTTATATTTTTCATTTTTCATTTTCTTTAAGGTAGGATCAATATTTCATATTTAAGTGTTTTATATTTTATATTTTCTAAATAATAAAGTGTTTATGTTTGTCAATTTTTGTTCTTTTTCTATTCATTAATTTTCCTGAGGAGGAGCCAGCCTTGGTAATACTGTCTGAAGTTGTTACAGGGCTGAGTAAGCCTTCACACTACCTATAGGCTTAATTATAAATATATATGTTACTTTGTATGTATTTTTAAAAAACTTGGTGCTTAGTATGAAAACTTCCATTATATAAATAAATATGTACAATTTGATTTTGTGGATGATTGGTTTTGACCGATGTGTATAGGTTATTAAGGACATTTGTATCAGTTTACATAAAATTGTGATTGTAGTTAGTGGACGAGAGAACAGTTCCAATGGAAGAATTGAAAGTTATTTATATGGTTTTGTATTCTTTTCTTTGCTTATTGAAGAAGTAATATGAAGTATTTAGTTACAGTCCGTTTCTGTACGATTGTGTAGTATCTGGAGTTGTTAGGAGGATAGAAGTTATTTATAGTGTAGATGTATTTTATTTTTTTATTGTCTCAGGACTTGAATATGCTATTATTTTTTTAGTTAATGTCAATATATTTTTTATTATTATTAATAATATTGATGTGTCAGAATGGTGAAAATGTCTAACAAGGTCAGAAGGTGAAGATGGGGTTCTCCTTTTGATACTAAATGTGTATTTTGTGTTGAAATGTAATTTATCAGTAGGTTCAAATGTACATAGTACGTTTTTAGTTATTCTGTAATAGTATGTTGGTGTGATAATGTAATTATTAGTTATTTCTTCTTTTGTATCCTTTTCTGTGCCAGAAGTGTGGCACTCAGTAACTGTGCCAGAAGTGTGGCACTCAGTAACTGTGCCAGAAGTGTGGCACTCAGTAACTGTGCCAGAAGTGTGGCACTCAGTAACTGTGCCAGAAGTGTGGCACTCAGTCAGTCCAACTAAGGAGGTGGGGTAGGGATTGCTATATAAAATTTAAAAGTATAATAGAATGCAATAGAAATACTGTTTAAAAATGTGAAGGTAATATTCTTGAAGTGTAATCTGTTTGGTTTTAGTCCTATTGTTTTATGTAAGGTTTTAAATAACATATAAATACAAGTTGTTCAGTGTTATGTGACACTTTGTTAAATATCTAAGTTAGTATTGATAGCTCTGGTATACATACCGTTATTATGTAATGTGTAATGTACGTCGTAAGTGACAATATTATGGCTAGGAAGCCTCGAGTGTAAGGCATTTTGGGGATGGTCAAGGTGTTTAGTGGCGCATTGTATGTAACAGATACATGTAAAGTAGGATGATTGGGTTAGAAGGTTCACTGGACCTCGTGTATTGTCATGATGTCAGAGTTACCATATATAGGAAATGTTTAGTTCAGGTATAAGGATGCATGTTTGCATGGTAATTATATGGTGTACTGTGATTATGAATTATATGGTGTACTGTGATTATGAATTATATGGTGTACTGTGATTATGAATTATATGGTGTACTGTGATTATGAATTATATTTTGGATACCTGTTTGTTAAGGGATTGTGGTCTTCTATATATTTATTTTGTTTAGTTGTAATATAACATTTTAAATAAAAAAAAACCCACATTGTAACCCTTATAGAGAATAAACTTGAATTGAATTGAATTGACCAGGGTCAGTAACCCAGGATAACCCACCAGCACCAGGGTCAGTAACCCAGGATAACCCACCAGCACCAGGGTCAGTAACACAGGATAACCCACCACACCAGGGTCAGTAACCCAGGATAACCCACCCCGCACCAGGGTCAGTAACCCAGGATAACCCACCAGCACCAGGGTCAGTAACCCAGGATAACCCACCAGCACCAGGGTCAGTAACCCAGGATAACCCACCAGCACCAGGGTCAGTAACCCAGGATAACCCACCAGCACCAGGTCAGTAACCCCGGATAACCCACCAGCCCAGGGTCAGTAACCAGGATAACCCACCAGCACCAGGGTCAGTAACCCAGGATAACCCACCAGCACCAGGGTCAGTAACCCAGGATAACCCACCAGCACCAGGGTCAGTAACACAGGATAACCCCCGACCAGGGTCAGTAACCCAAGATAACACCGAGTGTAAGTAGGTACCTGGGTGTTGGCACACTGTTGTGGGTAGCATCCTGGGGAGAGGAATACAAGAACCACAAAACAAAAGCCTCTTGGCTTGGCTTCCCACCTTAGTGGTAAACCATAAAGAGATACCAGCATAAAATAACCCAGCAGCCTGACTGGTGTCAAACCATGACAGCAACTTACAGAACGGAGGATCGAGCCTGCACCCACCCCTCCCTTGTATCACTGACGGCCGTCACCAAGCAAAAATAACCATTACGGATCATACAAATTCACAATACCGTGCAATACACAAACAACCAGACTGTCAGTGGTCCAAGATGGATCGATACGTCGTGGTAAGGTCCTCTCCTCTATGTGAGGGCTGTTTGTATATAAACATCATGGGTCCTCAAGCCCCAACAACGAGGACACGGGGTAAATATACTAAAAAAAAAGGCATTTCGTAAAAGTATTCGTTTGTTTTGTCATATATGATCAACATGAATGTACAGTGGTCAGTCTTATGGCGACTTTCTTCAGCACTTTGCTTCACTTATTGAGAATATAGAGATAGACAGCATAAGATATAGACACAATGTAATAAGTCAAGATATCTTACTAATGAAAATAAGATACCAGATACATTAAGAAATTTTCCTAAATTTGTAACATAAGATAATTGTAGATATAAATCCGACTGAATTCTTGTTAACCCTTTTGAGGTCTAGTTCCTAGGCCTATTGTGTATTCATATGCTCTTGCACTACTGCCCACAGGATGGATAAGAGGCGCACAATAAACTAGCCACTACCATCCACAGGATGGGTATGAGGTACACAATAAACTAGCCACTACCATCCACAGGATGGGTATGAGGTACACAATAAACTAGCCACTACCATCCACAGGATGGATAAGAGGCGCACAATAAACTAGCCACTACCATCCACAGGATGGATAAGAGGCGCACAATAAACTAGCCACTACCATCCACAGGATGGATAAGAGGCGCACAATAAACTAGCCACTACCATCCACAGGATGGATAAGAGGCGCACAATAAACTAGCCACTACCATCCACAGGATGGGTATGAGGTACACAATAAACTAGCCACTACCATCCACAGGATGGATAAGAGGCGCACAATAAACTAGCCACTACCATCCACAGGATGGGTATGAGGTACACAATAAACTAGCCACTACCATCCACAGGATGGATAAGAGGCGCACAATAAACTAGCCACTACCATCCACAGGATGGATAAGAGGCGCACAATAAACTAGCCACTACCATCCACAGGATGGATAAGAGGCGCACAATAAACTAGCCACTACCATCCACAGGATGGGTATGAGGTACACAATAAACTAGCCACTACCCCTCCACAGGATGGATAAGAGCGCACAATAAACTAGGCCACTACCATCCACAGGATGGGTATGAGGTACACAATAAACTAGCCACTACCATCCACAGGATGGATAAGAGGCGCACAATAAACTAGCCACTACCATCCACAGGATGGATAAGAGGCGCACAATAAACTAGCCACTACCATCCACAGGATGGGTATGAGGTACACAATAAACTAGCCACTACCATCCACAGGATGGATAAGAGGCGCACAATAAACTAGCCACTACCATCCACAGGATGGATAAGAGGCGCACAATAAACTAGCCACTACCATCCACAGGATGGATAAGAGGCGCACAATAAACTAGCCACTACCATCCACAGGATGGATAAGAGGCGCACAATAAACTAGCCACTACCATCCACAGGATGGGTATGAGGTACACAATAAACTAGCCACTACCATCCACAGGATGGATAAGAGGCGCACAATAAACTAGCCACTACCCTCCACAGGATGGATAAGAGGCGCACAATAAACTAGCCACTACCATCCACAGGATGGGTATGAGGTACACAATAAACTAGCCAAATACCATCCACAGGATGGATAAGAGGCGCACAATAAACTAGCCACTACCATCCACAGGATGGATAAGAGGCGCAAAAATAAACTAGCCACTACCATCCACAGGATGGGTATGAGGTACACAATAAACTAGCCACTACCATCCACAGGATGGGTATGAGGTACACAATAAACTAGCCACTACCATCCACAGGATGGATAAGAGGCGCACAATAAACTAGCCACTACCAATCCACAGGATGGATAAGAGGCGCACAATAAACTAGCCACTACCATCCACAGGATGGGTATGAGGTACACAATAAACTAGCCACTACCATCCACAGGATGGATAAGAGGCGCACAATAAACTAGCCACTACCATCCACAGGATGGATAAGAGGCGCACAATAAACTAGCCACTACCATCCACAGGATGGATAAGAGGCGCACAATAAACTAGCCACTACCATCCACAGGATGGATAAGAGGCGCACAATAAACTAGCCACTACCATCCACAGGATGGGTATGAGGTACACAATAAACTAGCCACTACCATCCACAGGATGGATAAGAGGCGCACAATAAACTAGCCACTACCATCCACAAGGATGGATAAGAGGGCGCACAATAAACTAGCCACTTACCATCCACAGGATGGATAAGAGGCGCACAATAAACTAGCCACTACCATCCACAGGATGGATAAGAGGCGCACAATAAACTAGCCAACTACCATCCACAGGATGGGTATGAGGTACACAATAAAAATAGCCCCCTACCATCCACAGGATGGATAAGAGGCGCACAATAAACTAGCCACTACCATCCACAGGATGGGTATGAGGTACACAATAAACTAGCCACTACCATCCACAGGATGGATAAGAGGCGCACAATAAACTAGCCACTACCATCCACAGGATGGGTATGAGGTACACAATAAACTAGCCACTACCATCCACAGGATAGATATGAGATGTACAATAAACTAGCCACTACCATTGTTTGTGTGTGCGTGTGTATGTGTATGAGTGTGTGTGTGTGTGTGTGTGTGTGTGTGTGTGTGTGTGTGTGTGTGTGTGTGTGTGTGTGTATGAGTTTGTGTATGTGTGTGTGTGTGTGTGTGTGTGTGTGTGTGTGTGTGTGTGTGTGTGTGTGTGTGTGTGTGTTTATGTGTGGTGTGTGTACTCACCTATTTGTACTCACCTATTTGTGGTTGCAGGGGTCGAGTCCTAGCTCCTGGCCCCGCCTCTTCACCGGTTGCTACTGGGCCCTCTCTCTCCCCGCTCCATGAGCTTTATCAAACCTCGTCTTAAAACTGTGTATGGTTCCTGCCTCCCCCTACGTCATTTTCTAGGCTATTCCACTGCCTTACAACTCTATGACTGAAGAAAATACTTCCTACTATCTCTCTGACTCATTTGTGTCTTCAACTTCCAATTGTGGCCTCTTGTTTCTGTGTCCCATCCCTGGAACATCCATCCTGTCTTTGTCCACCTTGTCTATTCCACGCAGTATTTTATATGTCGTTATCATGTCTCCCCCTGACCCCTCCTGTCCTCCAGTGTCGTCAGGCCGATTTCCCTTAATCTTTCTTCATAGGACATTCCCCTTAGCTCTGGAACTAACCTTGTCGCAAACCTTTGTACTTTCTCTAGTTTCTTGACGTGCTTTATCAAGTGCAGGTTCCAAACAGGTGCTGCATACTCCAGTATGGGCCTGACATTACACGGTGTACAGTGTCTTGAATGATTCCTCACTAAGGTATCGGAATGCTGTTCTCAGGTTTGCCAGGCGCCCATATGCTGCAGCAGTTATCTGATTGATGTGTGCTTCCGGAGACATGCTCGGTGTTATACTCACCCCAAGATCTTTCTCCTTGAGTGAGGTTTGCAGTCTTTGGCCACCTAGCCTATATATATATGTGTGTGTGTGTGTGTGTGTGTGTGTGTGTGTGTGTGTGTGTGTGGTGTGTGTGTGTGTGTGTTGTGTGTGTGTGTGACTCAACAATCAATATTTGCACCAATAACTCACTACAGTTGTGACCGGGTGTGGAAGTGTGAATTGCTCATTACTCTAAAATTTGTTCATGATTGTAGCCATGTATAAACGCAAGTAACCATTCTTACAGTATTCATTACCTTTGTAACTTGTGAGTTCATTACCTTGTACCTAGTTCAGCCATCAAAACTTTGAGGCCCGGTCCCTGGACCCATTACGTACCTCTGTAATCTGTTTACCTGGAGTTTACCTGGAGAGAGTTCCGGGGGTCAACGCCCCCGCGGCCCGGTCTGAGACCAGGCCTCCTGGTGGATCAGAGCCTGATCAACCAGGCTGTTGCTGCTGGCTGCACGCAAACCAACATACGAGCCACAGCCCGGCTGATCCGGAACTGACTTTAGGTGCTTGTCCAGTGCCAGCTTGAAGACTGCCAGGGGTCTGTTGGTAATCCCCCTTATGTGTGCTGGGAGGCAGTTGAACAGTCTCGGGCCCCTGACACTGTAAATACCTTTGTAACTTGTCATGATTGTGACTAGACCTACCTGGAGCTCATTACCTTTGTAAATTGTGAGTTAATTACCTCTGTAACTTGCTCAGCCATCAAAACTTTGAGGCCCAGTCCCTGGACTCATTATGTACCTCTGTAATCTTTTGACTACCGCCCACAGGATGGGTATGGGGTGCATAATAAACATATTAAACTAAATAAAACTACCATCCACAAGACAGATATGAGGTACACAATAAACTAGCCACTACCATCCACAAGACATGAGATGCACAATAAACTAGCCACTACCATCCACAAGACAGATATGAGGTACACAATAAACTAGCCATTACCATCCACAAGACATATGAGATGCACAATAAACTAGCCACTTCAGCGGCAAAATCTAATCTTCAAAAAATAAAATCTCAGGATAACTCGAGATAAAAGTATTTCGGTATAAAAAATAGTTACACTATGTAACAAGTAATTATCACAAGCTTGCGAGATATCGAACTGGGAGAAGAGGAACAGCCAGCGAGACTCTGAACACTCACCCACCACCGTCCACTATCACAACCACTATCCACGCCACAACTATCACTGCTACCACCATTATTACCGTGGCAACCACCACATAAACCAGCGCAAGAACAAGACACTGGCCGTCGCCACTGACATTGTTATAAGCACGTAAATCATGGTTACATTCTTGTTGTTATCAGCTGTGAACTGTAACTTCACCGCCAGCACTTATACCACCAGAAACAACAAAAGATCTTCTTCTTATCTGATGCTCAGACTACACGCAGGGTGGGGAGGACTGGGTGAAGGGTGGGGAGGAACGGGGAGAGGCAGGGAGAGAGAGGAGAGGCAGGGAGGAAGACAGCAAGGGAGGTAGGATGGGTGAAACGAGAGAAATAGGGAGAAGGTAGGGATTGAAATGCTAAGGAGGGAAGGACAATAAGTAGCAAGGACGCAATGGAACGAAGGACGAAGAGACAAGAATACAGGCATCTAAGTACTGAGGTAGGTAATGAGGTACCTACATTTCAAGAAGAGAATGGTAGACTGGTAGAGAAAATGGTACTTACGTCAGCAAGTAGGTAAGAAATCATGTAGACAGGTAAATAAGCAGGTACACAAGCCACATAACATAACATCATACTTATTTCAGGTTTCGTGACGCAGATGTTCAACCTGTGAAAGTTGAATCCACATCTCCGTTAGTTAACACATTCCGGATTCACTCACGGTTTCGTTATCGGGTCCCTTTTCGGGATCCGAAACTCGGATTCGTTTTCCAATTCGAAACCCGAATCCATTCTGGGATTTCAAAGCCATGGCGTTTGTTTTCACCTTTTTTTATTCTCACCTAGTTGTATTAGCCTAGTTGTGGTTATGGAGGGTTGAGTCTTGGCTCCTGGGCCGCCTTCCCCTCCCCCGTCTTTCACAGTGTCGATGTGCTTTGACAAGTCATTCGATACCGTATCGGTTTTAAGTGGTATGATTCGCGGATTCGAAACCTGAGGTATATAAATCGAGACGTGTGTACTCGCCTAGTTGTTGTGGTTGCTGGGGTCGAGTCACAGCTCCTGGCCCCGCCTCTTCACTGGTCGTTACTAGGTCACTCCATAAGCTTTATGTTACCTCTTCTTAAAGCTATGTATGGATCCTGCCTCCACTACATCACTTCCCAGGCCATTCCACTTCCTGACAATTCTATGATTGAAGAAATACTTCCTAACATCCCTGTGTGTGTGTTTGTGTGTAAACAGTTAACATTTATTGTAATATGTATATTACGGATTAACTATGTTTGGAAAGAGAAAGAGAGAGAGAGAATGTTATTCTTTCTCTTGTTATTGTAACATAAGGGAGAAGAGAAAGAAAGGGAGAGGATTAGACCATCACTGCTACTACTAATACCCTCTACAACACGACCCACAGCACTTGCAATACTAGCAGCAGCAGAAGTAGTAGTAACACCACCACCACCAACAACAACAACACTCGCATCACCACCACCACCAACAACAGCTGAACCACTAGCACTAACAACAACAACAGCTGCAGCATCACCACCCTCTGCAGCAGCAATAGTACCAACAGCAGCAACAAAAACCAAGGACAACAACAGCGGCAACAGCAGCGCCCCCTCTACAGCAGTAGCAACAAAAGAAAGTAACAGCAATAATATTAGCAACAATAGTGATAGCAGTAGCAGCAGACAGCAGCTGCAGCAATAAAAAACTGCAGCTGTTGCAAAAGAACAGTTGCAATAGTGGAAACACAAACAGCAAAGAGAACAGCTAGTCTTGAGGGTATAAAACACACACACAGGAAGTGGAACAATTTGAAGGTGATGTACTGAGGCGGATCCATACACAGCTTTAAGAACGGTACCATAAAGCCCCTGGGCGGGGAAGAGGGATTAGTCCCAACCAGCAAAGGGAAAGGGCAGAGCTATGACTAAAAAAAATCCCTGGGGGCTACAAATGGGTGAGCTGACTTAGGGGCTGAACAATAAAGGGAAAATGCAATGAAAAAGGGGAAAAGGGAACTTAACCGAGGCAAAAAATTTTAGAAAAAGGTAACAAGGGCTTATTTTGGGAAAACTTGAAAAAAAGTTTGTTGACAGAAAAGTAAGATAGGCAGGAAAAATTAGTGTGTTTTCAAGCGCTGATGTTCCCTGAGAGAGTACGGTCAAACAAGGGGTTTGGGGGCGTTCATTCCCTGGACCTCGGAGAACATTTTTCCCAGCCCCACCAGGATTTAAACTAGATTTTAGAAGAACAACCTGTTTTTATAAGGCAGAGTTCCAAGGGGCAGGGGTACCTGGGTGACGTCCAATTCAGAAAAAACAAGAAGGGTATAAGGCAGTATTTTCCAGTGGGTCAGGGAGACCTGGAGATGTCCAGGTTTCAGGACGAACAGGGGGGATAAAGCATGTTTCCGCGGGGCAGGGTTTCCGGTGACAGTCCCCAATTTTAGAACAACAGGTATAAGGCGTTTCCCGTGTTCAGGAAATACTTGAAGGGCCCGGGGTAAACAGTAAATGATGAAACAACGAGGTAATAGTAATTGGGGGGGTCCCGCAAAGGATAGGTTCCCCCAAAATTGGTGAAAGACCTACCAGAGAGGATTGAGTTCTTGTTCACCGCTGCCGACCAACTAAAGGAGAAAAATGAGAAGAAAGGAGGAGGAGGGGAAATGATGAATGGGAAAAAGACAGCAACTGATGCAGGGGTGGTCAAAAACTTTTATCCCAGGGCAAGCTACGAGTAGAGGGCGACCTCCTGTTACTCAAAACCTCCTTACTCCTATCATCATCCTCTTCTCTTTCTCCATCTCCTTATCACCCACCTTTTCCTTTTTCTCATTTTTCTCCTCTTCCTCTTCCTCCTTCTGAATTGATTGTGAAGTGAAAAGAATGACTTCGAGACTAGACTTTTGAGGGACGCCAAATCCGCAGAGAGAGAGAGAGAGAGAGAGAGAGAGAGAGAGAGAGAGAGAAGAGAGAGAGAGAGAGAGAGAGAGAGAGAGAGATAGAGAGAGATAGAGAGAGAGTGGGTGGGTCCACTGAAATCCTTGAGGGAGACTCAGGACTTTTTCCGCTCCATCTCTTCCACTGTCTGGCCTCAGATACCATCACACACCTGCTTTTGTTTTGGTGTGTGTGTGTGTGTGTGTGTGTGTGTGTGTGGTGTGTGTGTGTGTGTGTGTGTGTGTGTGTGTGTGTGTGTGTAGTTACATCAGCAGAACTTTGCTGGTAGTCTACCATCTTCAGTGTTTGTGGTCACAACAGCAGAGTCATGTTTGATAGTCTACCATCTTCAGTGTTCGTAGTTATTAAAACTATCAATGGTCGTAGCCGTTACTACTTCATCTTATCAGTCATTCCATTGGTCAAACTTGTTTGCGGAGAAAAAAAAAATCTTGATAACTCTTAAACCTCCCTTAATAGTTCTGGTACTACCCGGGTTGCTAAACCTTCGGGCTTTTTCCAGTTTCTTCAGGTGCTTGACCAAGTGTGGGCTCCATGACTTGTCTATAATACATCTTATATAAGGTTCTGCAGGATTCTTTGTTGAAGTTCCTGAATGCTATTCTGACCTTATACTGTTTATGTGTATTTGTGGTGATATCCTTGGTGTTATATTCATACTCCACATCTTCACTTTCTGACATTTGCAGTTTTTCTCCGTCCATGCTGTACTCTGGGTCCGGTCTTCCCTCTGGGTCCTCGTCTTCTCCTGCTCTTATTCTTCTCATCAGTTTAACATCAGCAAACAGAGACATACACTACTCACTAGCGTAATAATACATACATACACTCCAGAGAAGTACATGGTAAACAGTGAAACTAACAAATACACAGTGGACAAATACATGCCCGGAAAAAAAATATTACACAGCTGAGCATTGCAAACTGGACAACAATAGCGGACAAAAATCACTGGACATAATTAATCCGTGACAACACCTGTTAAGGCTCATCGTGGATTACCTGTACAACTTTCTAACTTTCTTAATTACCTAAGTTCTGTAACACACACACCACACACATACCACCACACACACACACACACACCACACACACACACACACACACACACACACACACACACACACACACAACACACATAAAACTGGAAGGGAATCCATCAGACACCCTCCATCTTCCCTCCCTCACTGGGAAGCATCAGTATTCCCAAACTTGAGAGGGAGGAACCTAGACCAAGTCTGGCCTAAGTTATAATTAAAGCCTTTACATTTATCATGGCAACCGGAAGTGTGTTGACATAGTGACGTCACTAATATGACAAACCCGGGTAAATATATAATATTATAATATATATATAATATATATAATATATATATTTTAAAATATAAATATATATATAAAATTATATAATTAT
>NW_026468688.1:0-13593 GCF_026875155.1 Cherax quadricarinatus | reverse complement strand
ACGACACCCTTTTCTCTGCGTCATAAACTTTCTAAACTGTGTCACCCTTGACACCCCTGCAACACACTCACACAGCGTCTTTCTCGAGGCCACCCACATGCACTTTTAAAATGTACACTACAACCAAAACCTTCTTCAGTGTCACACGACACCCTTTTCTTCTCAGTGTTCCACTATGGTCCTATAGCATATCTCAGTGTTACACTCCATCATTTTTCCCTTTAAATGTCACACTAGGGTCCCAGCCCAGTTCAGTGTCACACTCCAACTTTTTCTTCACGTAGTGTCCCACTAAAACAGCGTCCGATGACTTGGCCCACAGTTCAGTCCCGGCCGGGTAGGGTTTTTGACCAACGTAGCGGCGAGTCGCAGACATCACCGTAGTCCTGTAAATACTCTCTAAGGCCATTAGAAGTACCCCGGGTAAGATGGTCTGGTGAGCACTATCTACCGCCTTCAAGACCAGTTAAACACACTGCAAGGAGTTCGGTTAATCCTGCTTGCAGAACACCATTTCTGCAAGCTCACTGAATGCGGCCATCAAGTAACTGAGGCCATCAGACTCAGTGAGCTGTGGTGAGCGGTTGTTCTAAAATCAGTAGAAGCCAGTAGAATACTCTCTACTGCCAGTAGATCATACCATGAGGTGTTCGGGTACTTAATGTTGCTAAGGCCGGCTCAGCAGTCCCCAAAATTTGGGTTTGATGACGTACCCATGGAAACTGCCGGCCGGCATTTTAACTATTTAACCACTAGTTGGCAGGGGGCCATAACAGTAAACATGAGAAAATTAAAACTTCATCAGAGTACAAAACAAATTCCGGCCACAAAATAGAGCGCAAAACCAACGTCAAAGACCTGGGAGTGATCATGTCGGAGGATCTCACCTTCAAGGACCATAACATTGTATCAATCGCAGCTGCTAGAAAAATGACAGGATGGAAAATGAGAACCTTCAAACTAGGGATGCCAACACATGATGACACTCTTCAGGTCGCTTGTTCTATCTAGGCTGGAATATTGCTGCAGGTGAAATTGGTGACCTACAAAATGTGCAGAGAACCTTCACAGCGCGCATAATGAAGATAAAACACCTCAATTACTGGGGGCGCTTGAAGTTCCTTTAAAACCCCTATGCCCTGGAATTTCAGGTGGGAGAGATACATGATTATATACACCTTTAAAATCCTAAAGGACTAGTACCGAACTGCACACAAATCACTCACAACGAAAACAAAGAACTTGGCAGACGATGCAACATCCCCCAGTGAAAAGCAGGGTGTCACTAGCACGTTAAAGAGACAATACAATAAGGTCAGGGGGCCCCAGACTGTTCAACTGCCTCCCAGCATACATAAGGGGATTATCAATAGACCCCTGGCAGTTTCAACTGGCACTGGACAAGCACCTAAGGTCGTACCTGACCAGCCGGGCTGTGGCTCGTATGTTGGATTGCGTGCAGCCAGCAGTAACAGCCTGGTTGATCAGGCTCTGATCCACCAGGAGGCCTGGTCACAGACCGGGCCGAGGGGGCGTTGACCCCCGAACTCCTCCAGGGAAACTCCAGGTACCAAGCTCTGTTGATACCGAACCCTGAGGCTGGTACCCCAGCCTCACAAGTGGCTTATATGACACATTTCCATAAATGACTGATGTTGCAAGAAATCTCGCCTGCATGCACGAAAAAAGGACTAACTTACTTGGGTTGGAGAAATATACCCCGGGGTTTCAACCCCCCAAAGCTTTAGCTCATCGGGAATTTTTCCCCTTCAGAACGACGAAAACCGGGGAGCCTTTTTTCCTGCAATATTCAGTCAGTATTAGTGACCTGCATCCCCCCAGAAATTCCTTTTTTCCCAAGGGATTTTTACCCCCCAAAGAATAACTATCAAAAAGGACACTAGCTTTTTTAAAACCCAACGAGGGAAGCCGGTACTACTGGTCACCCGGCCCCGTCCGACGGGCACAAGACCCATACCAACTCGAAATTTCCCAAGAAACGGGCCAAATACTGAAAAAAAGGGGGAGGTCTTTTTCCTTATTTGACGGAGGGGCCCATCTACGGTACTTCAGGGGCCTCCCCCAAAATTTCCCCCAAGGCCCAAGTATGTGAAGAAAACTGGGTTTGCCCCCCGCTTTTTAAACGGGCATGTGCCCAATTTTGCCTTTTTCGTTGTAGCGGGAAGCTCCCCATCTCTAAACCCCCCCGTGCCTCGCTGTTCAAACTTGAGGCTCCCAGTTCTCGCAAGCAAAATTTTCCCCTAGGGTTTTCCCTATTTTAAACGGGCCTATTACAAACCAAATTTAAGGTTTTAAGATCTACATTATTATTTTTCTAAATTCCCTCAAAATCATAAATATTAGTTTACTAACAGTTTTAAAACTACCTACCTTTTTTTAAAGGGGTAAATCTATAAATTTAAAAATTTGTACCTTCCAACCACTTTCGCTACCCCGGGTAAATTTTATGTTTTTTGGGGTGAATGTAAAGGGTCCGCAAATTTCCAACGTTTTCCATCCGTGACATTTTGGGGCCCCTTCATGCGGCGAAATTTCCCTTGTGGAACTTTAGGACCGAAAAATTTTCCACAAGGAGCAACTAACTTCAGTGGGGTATTATCTTAGTTTACTTACCCCAAAATTACATGCATTAATTTTTTTAGGTTAATACCCGTACCTTCAAAAAAAAGGTAATTTATCTTTTAAAAATTTTTAATTTTAAATATTATTATTATTATAAAAATTATTTTTAATTATTTTTTATTATTATTTTTTATTATTATTATTAATTTAATTTTGTTTTTTATTTTTATTTTAAACATTGTCAAAAACAAACATCCTCAGTGATGAAATATTTTTTAAATTGGGGTTACCCTGGCTGGCAAATCTTCGGGGTTAAAAATTCAGCAAAATCTTATTTTTATCTCAAAATCTAACAAATTTAAAACCGGGGCCCAAACCCATTGTTCTCTTCCACCCAAAAACCAAATAGAAAATTAAAAAAACCCGTTTGAGTTCAAAAACCCTTTGGATGCTCAAAAACCTTCAAACCCAACATTAACAAACCCAAACCAACTTTCCAAAATTTTTTTAAAAGGGTTTTTGGGTTTGGAGATCTAAAGCCCCCCAAACCTACCCCTTTTTAACGATATATTTTCCACATTATGTAAACTCTCTCAGAAGTTTTTCCTTTCATTTCTTTCCTTTTGGCTCCACAACATTTAAGAAAACTTTACATGCAAGTTTTCCTTTAAAATTACTATTTAACGGTTAAATGGGGAAAAGCCGGTAACCCCTCTCCAGAAAATTTAAAGGAACATTTTCCTCTGCCAAAAATTTATTTCCCGGGAAATTTATTTAACCTAAGAATACTTTTTTATACTTTTTTTTTCTGTTAATTAAAATTTTTTATTGTGCCTAGTCCGGGAGGAAACTCCCCCACGACTGAGCTCAGCATTAGCGTCGGGCCCTTAAAAAACCCCCCAAAAACCCAAAAAACAATAACTTCGCCAGGTTTGCAACTCAAACTTTTTGGAACTAGCCCAAAGTAAGTTTTTTCGGGTTTAACAAAATTACGGGTTACATAGTTTAAACATACGTACAGCATATGTGTAGAGAACCGGGGAAACCCAAAAAAGTAAAGACAGAGTGACTTTTTTTTTCTTTGGGGGTTCCTTTTCCCTTTTTAATAATATAAAGGTTAAAAATTTTTTTTTATTTAATGAAGATAAAAACCTTTTTAATCATACTAAAAACACTACTACTACCGAGGGTCATTAAGACGGGTTCCCAATACAGGGTCATTTCTGGGAAAAAGGAAAAATTTTACACGTATTTTTAGCAAAAAATAAAAAATAAACTCCCCCCTTTTTGTTTTACCTGGATTTTTAACCGGGAGAAGTTCCGGGGCCCAACGCCCCCCGCGCCCCGGCCCCTGTGACCAGGCCTGTTAGCAACTTTCCCAACACACCCCTTTTTGGGCTTCTTCTTGAACTGGTTCATGCTATGACATTGGGGGGGTAGCCCTGTTCCATTCCTTTTTTTGCTGAAAACAATAAAAGATTATAAGAGGCCACAGTTTTAAAAACACTGTGTTAACACAGCATTTTAAACCCACAGCAGGGGGTGAGCCCCTCCCGCTCCCCACAGCCTCAAACAACCTCGCCCCCTCCCTCACAAAGTAGAGTACACCACGTAAGATGCCATTAACACATTTGTTTTAAAACTTTTCTTTTCCCCCAAAAATTTTTTAACGGGGGGGGGGGTGGAGGGGGATGGATTTTCAACCCTGGGGGGGGATTTATCAACCCGGGGGGAGGGGGTTTTTTCAAACCTGGGGGGGGGTGTACCCCTAAGGAAGGTTCCTTGATTTGGGGTGAGGGGCTCTTTTTTTGGGGAAATTTGGAAATTTCTGTGCTCCTTTCCCCAATTAAGCCTAAATTTGCCCTTCCCATAACCCCCCCCGGCCTTTATAATCCCCCGGGGTTTTTGGGGCGTTTCCCCCCTTGATTAAAATAATAAAAATTTGGGGGAGGGTTTTTTCCCAAAACCTGGGGAAGGATTTGTTCACCCCCGGGGGAGGGTGTTATTAAACCCCTTTGGGGGAGGGTGTTTTTTAAACCCTGGGGGGGGGTGTTTTTTCAACCCGGGGTAGGGTGTTATTAAAAACCCTGGGGAGGGGTGTTATTCAACCCGGGGGGGAGGGGGGTTTTTTAAACCCCCGGGGGGGGGTTTTAAATTAAACCCCCGGGGGGGAGGTTATTAAACCTTTGGGGGGAGGGTGTTATTAAACCCTGGGGGAAGGGTGTTTTTTCAACCCGGGGGGGAGGATTTTTATTCAACCCGGGGGAAGGGGAAATTAAACCCCGGGGGGAGGGTGTTATTAAACCCTGGGGGAGGGTGTTTTTTCCAACCCGGGGGAGGGGTGTTATTCAACCCTGGGGGGGTTTTTATTAAACCCGGGGGGAGGGTGTTTTTCCCAACCCGGGTGGGGGGTGTTATTAAACCCTGGGGGGGGGGTTGTTTATTAAACCCCCGGGGGGGGTTTTTTAAATTCAACCCTGGGGGGAGGGTGTTATTAAACCTTGGGGGGGGGGTTTTAAACCCCCGGGGGGAGGGTGTTTTTAAAAACCCAGGGGGAGGGTTTTTTTAAAAGGGGGGGAAAAGGGGGGGTTAAACCCCCAGTTTAAATAACCCGGGTTTTGTCATCTAGGAATATCTTTTAGTTTAAAGCTTTTAAACGTTTTCAACATACAAAAAAAAAATTAAAAACTTTTATTGAATTTTAAATTTTAATTTTTATTATTATTATTATTATTATTAAAAATTATTTAAATTTTTTTAACCACCTTTTGAGGGCAAAAACCATGCAGAAACCCTTTTTGAAATGTCTCTGGTGGGCCTACAGCGCGGGATTTCTTTTGGCCCCTACAAAAACGTAATAAAAAATTTTAAAGGGGTATACACCCAGAAATTCCTTCTAGGATCTACTGTACAAAACCCAACCAGCAGGTCTACTGTAGTGGGCCTACTTTTAGAAGGGCTTTTGAAAGCCGGGGCAGCAGCAAGCCTACTAAAGGGTCAAACGGTAGTAGGCCTACTGTAGAAGGGATATTGTACAGTGCAGCAGCAGGCTGATTATAGATGGTCCTACTGTAACAGACCAGCACAAGGGGTACTGTAGCAGGCCTACGGCCCACAATAGGGCCTGCCTATTTTCACCCTTTATTCTGTCTCATGTTTACTGTGTTTCTCCCTCACCAATTGGGGGTGGACGAAAGAAAGAAAAACATCAAATTTAATTTAATAAGAAAAACACACGAAATAACCCTTTTATTTTTGTCTTTTTTTTTCCCATTAAAAAAAAACTCCCAAGGGGGGGGAGCTATGAACTTAAGTTCCATAAATTTGTTTTTGGGGCCCCCTTAAAACCTAACTTACAGTTTCATAAGACAATATTTCTACATTCCCAAACCAAAGGATGACACATTAAGTAATCAAATTTGGTTTTTTTAACCCGGGTTTTATCCACGCTGTTCTTTTTAAAGCCATTAAAAACCTTGGGGTTTCTTTTAAGATAATTTGGCCTGTGGGGGTAACAAGAGAATTTCTTCCCCTTCCCGTTTTCCTTAAAGCCCGGTGTTTTCTTACCAGAAAGTGAATTAGATTGGGGCTTGTATGTTTCCAATTTCCAATTTTTTCTGAAAAAATTTTGGGGAATGCTTCAAAATTTTTTTACGTTGGGAAATTTTTTTTAATTTTTAAACTTTTTTTCATGTTTTTTGGGTCCTTTATTTTTAAACCCTGTTTTTTGTAGAGGGTTTTGAAGAAACAAAAGAAAACAATTATTAAAGAGGTATAATTGGGATTTTTATTAAAAAATAATGTATAGATAATTTTAAAATTGTATAAAATTTTTTGGGTTTTTAAATTTCAGTTTGTGATAGTTTTGATAACTAATGGGAAATAAAAATCATTTTGCGACTTGCTTTTTGGGGTTTTTTCCCCGTACTTATGTGTTTCTTGTACCTAAAAAAACTTACCCTTTGGCCCCTTAAATATTAAATGACTTTGTTTGGGTTATCTTGTTTGGGCTGGGTAGGAAGGAAGGGCAGTAAAAATATGAACAATATTTTGGGTTTTTTCTAATTATTCTGGTTTAAAAAACTAAAAAAAAAGGTTTTTTCGGGTTTCCCCAGGACAGAAGCTGCTATAAACTGGTTGGGGCCCGCCCCAGCTGAAGCAAAGTTTTTACTCAGTCACCCCTTCAGTTAAAAAACCACACGATTTTGCTTAACCTACCCTTTTGAGGGATTGTACATTCTTTTTTGAAGGAAAGTTTTAGCCAAGGAAAATTTTTTTAATTTTTTTATGGGGTTATGTTAACCCAATTGTCTTTAGTTTTTTTGACAGTTTTTTTTTTAAAACCCCTTTTACTGTCCCCCCATAAACCCATGTTTTGGATGCCAAATGGGAAAATAACAAGATCTACGAAAAAAACACAAACAACCCCAGTGGTAAATTTTGGCCTTTAATGAAAATGAAACGTGTAGGATGTACACAGTAAAAATAATAAACCTGCTCCCATTGGGGAATAAAAGAAAAGCAAACCTCGACCTTGTGTTTGGCTTTAAAAAAGGACTTTTAGGGTTTTCCAGGGAAAGGGTTATAGTTTTTTTAATTATTACTTTGGGGAACACTTTATGGAATTGGGAAGGGATGCTACTGAAAAAGAGATATTTTTGGTCAGTCCCAGACTCTAAAAACAGGAGGATCTCACTTTAAAAAGGGGATTTTGCTAAAACAGTAGACCATCAATTTTGCATATTTTTTTGGGGGGAATTTTAGTATAGCACGTTTTAAGAATTGTGGGCACAATTTTTTTTTAAACACGCGATATAATAAATTTTTAAAACGATTCGCGGGGGGGAAAAAAATTTTTGAGTGGCAGTCCCCCCCGGGCGCCCCCTGGGGGGTTTTACCAAAAGATCAATGGGGAGTCCTACGCCATCCCCCCGGGCCCCCCACACCCACTTTCCCCCATGCCCCATTCCTCCAGTTTTGGTTCATACACGGCTGGATGAAGATACTCCCTTTAAACCCGCTGTATTTATTTACATTCATTTTACTACATGTTTTTCCAAAGGGCCATTTGTTAAATCTGCCAAGCAATCAGGCACCCAAAGCATACAAGTGTTGCTGAAAATGACAAAAAAAGGTTTTTAAACATTCAAGTCTAGGAAATTTCAAAGAAAATTGAAATATTAGACAAGCTTAAGAGTGCCCGGGCTTTTAGTCCTGAGATGGGGGTACGTGCCGCAAAACCCGAAGGAGGGGGGTTAATGTTGCATTTTTAAAAAAATGTATGAAAAAACAACCCCTTTTGGCAAGACATGATGGAGTGAATGAGGTGAAAGTTTTTTTTTTCCCGGGCCCCCCCCTCCTTGGGGGGAATCGGGGTGTGATAATAAAAAAAAACTTTTAAGGGGTGGGTCACGTGTGGTGGGTATAGGGGGGGCCTACAAAACAAAACAAATTTAAGGTTTTTTTCCTATAAGGATTTAAAAATTCTGATTTTTCAGAAATTTTTGGTTTTTGTTGGGGTTTTCAGTACATCAGTTCATACAGTTAAAAAGAACGAGGCGAATTTTACGAGCTTTATAATGAAAAACCCAAGATGTTATCTCCAAAAGAAAAAAATTTACATGGGAGGGCAACCAAGGGAAATAAAACCCGAAAAATTGTTGCTTGATTTTGAACAAAAGACAAGGAAAAGGGGCACCATTTTAATTTACCTTTAATTTGGGGAAAAAGGGCCCTTTCAGTTTTTAAAACCCCTTTAGGGGCGACAGGCCTTCTCCGAAACTCTTTTTTCAGGGGCGGGGGCCCAAAATTTAAAAAAAAAAAAAAAAAATTTTCTCCCTTTTGAAAAAATGAGAATCTTTCCCGATCATAACGACACCAAAAATTTTTAAATTTATAAAAACTTTCGGGAATTTTTTCTCTTTTGCAAATTAGCGTCTCGGCGTTTTTTACGCATCGGCGATTTTTTCCCCTTTGAGCCCCATTTTCGGCCAATTTCACTGTACTAAATCACAAAAAACATAAAAACTTTTGCTAGAACTTTAAATTTTTTTTATCGAATTGGGGGGCAAGAAAAACCAAATCATTTAATTTAAAATTCCCAAAATCCAGTACATTTGGGGGGATTTAGCAATTTTTCCCAAATTTCCCCACAAAAATTTTAAAAGATGCCAATTTTCCCAACAGGGCCAAAAAAAACAAGAAAGACATTTTCCTGGCACTAAAATGACATTTCCTCTAGTCATTAGTCACGTCTCAAGGCCCCTCTTATATTCTTTGCTTTCCACTTTGAATTTTTATTTCACAAAAAATATAAGATTTACTGTTATGCAGACTACTGCATTAGTGTAAAAAATGGTATAAATATTATTGGTGCACTTGTGAAAGAATATTAGACTCACCAGTTGACGTGTATTGCACGCTTGGCACGATTTGTTTACTTTTGAAGTTTGGTAAAAATCGACATTTCTGCTACTTTGAGCTCAATTTCAAGGCAACTTTCTTTGTAAAACCAGTCAAAATCATCTCAATTTCTGTAATATGTCTTCCATTCTATAAAATGAGACCAAGGAAACTAGAATACAACAATAAATACCATACGAAAATACACTGCAAAGTCGCTGATTTATTAAAAAAAAATGGTCAAAGTTTTTTTTTTCTCATTATGCACTGTGTGCTGCAGGATTTTTTTTAGACTGTGCACAATGACCACATAGACCCATTCTTTCATATGAAGGCCTACCAGCTTTCTCCCACTAGATTTGAGGCCGCTAGAATTTATGAGTACTAGTACGTCAAAAACCCCTACGCGTAAGACGTACTAGTACGACAAAAACCCTCAAAGGGTTAAAGCAGTGTGTGATAGGGAAGGAAGGAAGGAAGGCCTGAAAAGGTGTGTGTGTTTAGCACAGGCTGCTTCCACACCTTTAAGTTGCATAATAAGTTACATAATATTAAGTTTTCTGGTGAAAGTGCTTCAGCTGATCATACAGCAGCAAGTAATTTCCCTGTTGATTTGCAGGAAATTATTTCTGAGGGTGGCTATGAGCCACATCAAGTGTTTAATGCTGATAAGACAAGTGTTATTTGGAAAAAATGCCCAATTGAACTTATACCAGTCAGCAAGACAAGAGTGCACCAGGCTTCAAGACAGCAAAGGATTGCTTCACCTTGCTCCTTTGCAGTAATTCATCAGGTGATTTCAAGTGTAAGCCCATGGTTATTTACCGCTTTAAGAATCCTCGTGCTTTTAAAGGTGTAGATAAAAACACCTTACCAGTAATTTGGAGGTCAAATCAGTCAGCATGGACGACAGAGGAAATATTGACTGGTTTAAGCATCACTTTATTGCTGAAGTCAAGTTTACCTGCACAGCAAGAACATTACATTCAAGGCTCTCTTCATTCTTGACAATTCCTGTACTTATCCACAAGCTTTGCTGGATGTTACCCCACATGTAAAAGTTGTATTTTTACCTCCAAATACAACATCTTTAATACAACCACTGGATTGGGCAGTTATTAAGTCATTCTAGTGTAACTACACAAACAAGTTATGAAAAAACTAGTTGCATCAATGGACTCTGATTCCAACTTGGCAGTACCAAGCTTCTGGAATAAATTTAACATTGCAGATGCTATCAGCTATGCTAAAAGTGCATGGAATGAAGTGCCCCAATCAACATTAATGCAGGCTGAGGAAAGTTGTGAAATTCTGTGGTTAATTATTTCACTGGTTTTCCCTTGCTTGAGAGACAGGTTCAGGAATTGTTCAGCTGGCAAAGAGATTACCAGGTGATGGTTTTGAGGATATGAATGAAGAAGATGTGAATGAGCTCTTAGAAGATTATTACAACCCAGGCACAATAAGGCCTGTTATCCTGGGTGCAAAGGGGAGCAAGGAGCAGAACAAACACAGCTGAATGACTTTGAAATATATTTTCCTTCAAGAGCAATAGTGATTATTTACATGTATGTAACAGGGATATCTTGCTACTCCTACTTACACTTTGGTCACACTTCACAGACACGCACATGCATATATATATATATATATATACATGCATCTAGGTTTTTCTCCTTTTTCTAAATAGCTCTTGTTCTTTTTTATTTCTTCTATTGTCCATTGGGAAGTGGAAAAGAATCTTTCCTCCGTAAGCCATGCGTGTCGTATGAGGCGACTAAAATACCGGGAGCAATGAGCTAGTAACCCCTTCTCCTGTAGACATTTACTAAAAAAGAGAAGAAGAAAAACTTTAAAAAACTGGGATGCTTGAATGTGTGTGGATGTAGTGCGGATGACAAGAGACAGATGATTGCTAATGTTATGAATGAAAAGAAGTTGGATGTCCTGGCCCTAAGCGAAACAAAGCTGAAGGGGGTAGGGGAGTTTCGGTGGGGGGAAATAAATGGGATTAAATCTGGAATATCTGAGAGAGTTAGAGCAAAGGAAGGGGTAGCAGTAATGTTGAAGGATCAGTTATGGAAGGAGAAAAGAGAATATGAATGTGTAAATTCAAGAATTATGTGGATTAAAGTAAAGGTTGGATGCGAAAAGTGGGTCATAATAAGCGTGTATTCACCTGGAGAAGAGAGGAATGTAGAGGAGAGAGAGAGATTTTGGGAGATGTTAAGTGAATGTATAGGAGCCTTTGACCCAAGTGAGAGAGTAATTGTGGTAGGGGACCTGAATGCTAAAGTTGGAGAAACTTTTAGAGAGGGTGTGGTAGGTAAGTTTGGGGTGCTAGGTGTAAATGATAATGGGAGCCCTTTGATTGAACTTTGTATAGAAAGGGGTTTAGTTATAGGTAATACATATTTTAAGAAAAAGAGGATAAATAAGTATACAAGATATGATGTAGGGCGAAATGACAGTAGTTTGTTGGATTATGTATTGGTAGATAAAAGACTGTTGAGTAGACATCTGGATGTACATGTTTATAGAGGGCCACAGATATATCAGATCACTTTTTAGTTGTAGCTACACTGAGAGTAAAAGGTAGATGGGATACAAGGAGAATAGAAGCATCAGGGAAGAGAGAGGTGAAGGTTTATAAATTAAAAGAGGAGGCAGTTAGGGTAAGATATAAACAGCTATTGGAGGATAGATGGGTTAATGAGAGCATAGGCAATGGGGTCGAAGAGGTATGTGGTAGGTTTAAAAATGTAGTGTTTGAGTGTTCAGCAGAAGTTTGTGGTTACAGGAAGGTGGGTGCGGGAGGGAAGAGGAGCGATTGGTGGAATGATGATGTAAAGAAAGTAGTAAGGGAGAAAAAGTTAGCATATGTGAAGTTTTTACAAAGTAGAAGTGATGCAAGGAGGGAGGAGTATATGGAGAAAAAGAGAGAGGTTAAGAGAGTGGTGAAGCAATGTAAAAAGAGAGCAAATGAGAGAGTGGGTGAGATGTTATCAACAAATTTTGTTGAAAATAAGAAAAAGTTTTGGAGTGAGATTAACAAGTTAAGGAAGCCTAGAGAACAAATGGATTTGTCAGTTAAAAATAGGAGAGGAGAGTTATTAAATGGAGAGTTAGAGGTATTGGGAAGATGGAGGGAATATTTTGAAAAACTGTTAAATGTTGATGAAGATAGGGAAGCTGTGATTTCGTGTATAGGGCAAGGAGGAATAACATCTTGTAGGAGTGAGGAAGAGCCAGTTGTGAGTGTGGGGGAAGTTCGTGAGGCAGTAGGTAAAATGAAAGGGGGTATACCTAGGGATTGGCAGAGAGCATGCATCGTTCCTTTGTATAAAGGCAAAAGAGACAAAAGAGAGTGCAAAAATTGTAGGGGGATAAGTTTGTTGAGTGTACCTGGTAAAGTGTATGGTAGAGTTATTATTGAAAGAATTAAGAGTAAGGCGGAGAATAGGATAGCAGATGAACAAGGAGGCTTTAGGAAAGGTAGGGGGTGTGTGGACCAGGTGTTTACAGTGAAACATAAAAGTGAACAGTATTTAGATAAGGCTAAAGAGGTCTTTGTGGCATTTATAGATTTGGAAAAGGCGTACACAGGGTGGATAGGGGGGCAATGTGGCAGATGTTGCAGGTGTAATGGTGTAGGAGGTAGGTTACTGAAAGCAGTGAAGAGTTTTTACGAGGATAGTGAGGCTCAAGTTAGAGTATGTAGGAAAGAGGGAAATTATTTCCCAGTAAAAGTAGGCCTTAGACAAGGATGTGTGATGTCACCGTGGTTGTTTAATATATTTATAGATGGGGTTGTAAGAGAAGTAAATGCGAGGGTCTTGGCAAGAGGTGTGGAGTTAAAAGATAAAGAATCACACATAAAGTGGGAGTTGTCACAGTTGCTCTTTGCTGATGACACTGTGCTCTTTGGAGATTCTGAAGAGAAGTTGCAGAGATTGGTGGATGAATTTGGTAGGGTATGCAAAAGAAGAAGATTAAAAGTGAATACAGGAAGGCGGGGTAGGGGTCGTCCTAGGAAAGGTTGGAGGGAGGGGGTAAAGGAGGTTTTGTGTGCGATGGGCTTGGACTTCCAGCAGGCATGCGTGAGCGTGTTTGATAGGAGTGAATGGAGACATTTATGAAGGGGTTCAGGGAAGCCGGCAGGCCGGACTTGAGTCCTGGAGATGGGAAGTACAGTGCCTGCACTCTAAAGGAGGGGTGTTAATGTTGCAGTTTAAAAACTATAGTGTAAAGCACCCTTCTGGTAAGACAGTGATGGAGTGAATGATGGTGAAAGTTTTTCTTTTTCAGGCCACCCTGCCTTGGTGGGAATGGGCCAGTGTGATAATAAAAAATAATAATAAAAAAAATGTACACTATATACAGTTGGAAATGTATGTGTACAACATAGTTAGTCAGTGGCCAAGATCACAGCCTGGAGGCAGAATGGACAACTGTGCTCAACCAGCTTTACAATGGAAATGACAAGGGTGGACCGGTTTTGGTGTGACAACAACACCTCTATGATTGCCAGACCATCTTTTTCATTGGCTGACCCTGGGTACTGATCGAATGATGGGGCCCCATCATTTCGACCCTAGTATTTTTTTT
>NW_026468687.1:0-11208 GCF_026875155.1 Cherax quadricarinatus | reverse complement strand
CAAAAAGGGGAAAAGGGAAAAGAGGGGGAGAGGGGAAGGGGGAGGGGAGGGGAAAAAAAGGAGGAAAGATACAATTGTTTTGTTGCTCGTGTTTTTTTTATTTTGGTTATTTTTATTCTGTTGTTGTAGCACCAGAAAGCAGACAGCAGCACACACCCGCAGGCAGCAGCAGCAGAAAGGCAAGCGCAGCAACGCAGCAGCCAGCAGCACAGCAGCAGAAGAAGCAGGTAGTAGTATTGTAGCGCGTACGAAACAGTAATAGCATAGTAGTGTTAGTATTAATAGCGCGTTTTTAAAAGTAGAGTAGCAGCACCAGAACATAGTAGCATATTTGGAGTAGTGTACAGCAGTGAGTAGTAGTAAGAAATAGTAGTATTGTGTATAGTAGTATGCGTAGTAGTAGTTTAGTAATACAGCAGTAGTTTAAGCGTAGTTTAGTAGTAGCAGACTACTACTCCCAACTACTACTATTACAATGTATACATACTATTAAAAAAATGTAAATACTCTGCTACTTCTAAAAAAATTTACTATATACACTGTATAACTGTACTCTACAACTTTTAAAACGCTACTTTTGCTACCTTCTACATCACAAATGCTACTACTTATGCTCTAAAATACAAATATATATTTTCGGTATATACTACTATGTCTATGCTACTCTATTCTATAAATGTATATACAAATGACTATATACTTTTCTGCTCCCACTACTTCCACGTACTACTACAAAATATGTATACTCTACTGCTATTATGCTATGCATACTTTTTCTACTGTATACTGCTCAATACTATATTAAAACTTTTACTATACTATACTGCTCAACTATACTACGCACTATTGCTACTATACAAATACAATTACAACGCATACTATAACTGTACTATACTACGCTGATACTACTCCACTCAATCTACTGCAATTACTATGTATCTACTACTCTACTGCTACTACTGCTACTCTATATACTCTATTACAACTGTACTACTATACTGCACTTACTCTTTATCTACTACTACTGTTTCACTACTACTGGCATACTCTTAAACTATACTATTTTAATAAAACTTTTTTTTAAACTTTAATTTATGCTACATGTTTTTACTGCTACTATGTACTACAACTACTATTACTACTCTAAATTTTACTGCTACTATGCTGTATATACTATTAAACGTTTCTCACTTACTACTGTTTAAACTATACTACGCATTTAAAATATCTGCTCTACTGTAAACTCTAATACTACAACTACTATTATAACTATAACTATTACAACGTTTAAAACTATCTGTTTACTACTATTATTTATAATATTTGTCCCTACTCTACTAATACTACTGCTACTTCAATATAGCTACTCTATACTATACTATGCACTATTACAATGTATACATACCTGCATATATACATTAGTGCTCCCAAACTACTGTCTATGTTGTATACTACTATATTTGCAAATACTATTTTATACAAATACTATACAAAATAACACTACTGGGTGTAGTATTTCATATCTTTCGGTTTACAATAATGGGCATCCTACACAATACTAGATCACCTACACATGACTGGGTAACCCCACACAACACTGATACATCCTACACAACACAAATTACATCCTAAAATCACTGATCACCCTACACTCACGGGGAAATCCTCACAACATAGATACATCCTACACATAGGGGGTCACCCTCCCAAAACATAAAAAATTCAAAAAAACACTGGATACATCCACAAAATAGATACTTCTCCCCACATCACTGGGTACATCCTACACAACATTTAAATAATCTAACTCACGGGTTTACATCCCTAAACAAAATACTCACCTACACTCACTGGGTACACCCTACCAACACTGGGTTTTAATCCTACACAACACTAATCATCCTACACTCATGGGAAACCTACAAACACGGGGAACATCCTAAAAACACTGATAATCCTACACATAAAACTGGGTACATCCTAAAAAAAACACAGAACATCCACACCCCGGGGTACTCCTACAAACAATAATAATCCTACACATCCTGGGTACACCACCAACACGGGGACATCCTACACAACACTGAAAATCTACACACCTGGGTACTCCTACCCCAAAACACGGGGTTTACATCCTACAAAACCCTAGAACTCCTTCACAAACGGGTAACCTACAAAAAACCTAGATACATCCTACAAAAACACGGTTTACCCCTCCCACACACTAGATAATCCAAACCCCAACCTGGGTAAATCCTAAAAAACCTAGTACATCTTCCCAAAACACTGGGTACACCCACAAAAACTTGTCATCCAAACACAGGGTAATCCTACCAAACACTAGATAATCCTTCACAAAAAATGGGTACACCTACACAAACTAATACATCCTACCCCCAAACTGGTACATCCTACAAAAAAACACTAATACACCCTTTCCCACAAATGTTACATCCTAACAACACTAGTACATCCTCACAACACGGGGTTTCTCCTACACAACACAAAATAATCCTCACAACACTGGGTACATCGTCAAAACCTGGGTACACCTACACAACACTAGTAACCCCTACCAAAAACCGGGGTTACCCCTAAAACAACACTAATACATCCTTACAAACGGGTAACTCCTACAAAAAAAGATACATCCACAAAAAACCTGGGTACATCCTACAAACCTGAATCCTACACAACACAGAAAACCTAAAAACCACGGGTACATCCTTCACAACACTAGATAATCCTAACAACACTGGGTACACCCCTCACAACATAGATAATCCTAAAAAACCGGGGTAATTAAACAACACTAGATACATCCTCCACCCGGGGAAACACCCTCCCAAACACTGTGCCCCTTCAAACACAATTACATCCTACAAACATGGGTACATTACAAACATGATACATCTACACATTTTTTGGGTTTATCCTACAAACACTGATCATCCTACCATCACGGGGGCACCTACAAAACATAGTACCCCTCCAAACATCATGGGTTATCCTACCAAAAAAACTAGATACATCTCAACCCCACGGGGTATACCCTACAAAAACACTAGAACATCCTCCTCAGGTACATCCTACATTTACTAGTAACCTACACATCATGGGACATCCTACAAACATAGAACATCCAAAACACACTGGGTAGATCCTCAAACACAATTTCATCCTACACAACACTAATAACCCCTACACAACACGTTTACATCCTTCAAACCTAATACACCCTAACATCATGGGTACCCCTACACAACACTGATACATCCTACCCCTTTTTTGGGGTAATCCTACCAACCTGATACATCCTACACACACGGGGAAAACCCCCTACAAAACACTAGATACACCCAAAACCCACCCCTGGGTACATCCTAAAACACTAATCACCAAACCCCATCACTTCATCCTACAAACACAGAGTACTTCCAAACCAACTAGATACACCCTACAAAAACACTGGGTTTACTCCTAAAAAATACAAATTTTAACCCTACCAAAAAGATACCCCTACAAAACCTCGGTACATCCTACAAATCAGAGTACATCCACAAACATAGATATTTTTGCAAAACAGGGGGAAAACCCCTACACAACACAGAGAAAACCCTCCCAAAAACATAATACACCTACACATCCCCGGGTAATCCTGCACAAAGGATACACCCCCTACAAAATAATACATCCTACCATCAGGGCACCCTACACAAAATGGTACACCTCAACACCGGTCACCACACAACATGGGTAATCCTCACAACACTGGATACTCCTACACAACCTGGGTACACCCTACAAACCTGGGTCACTACACACAACCGGGGTACATCCTACAACAACACTGGGTACTCCTACACACAACACGGGGTACATCCAAACACACAACACTGGGTACATCCTCTCATCCTACTGAGTTTACATCACCAGTCAAAAAAAAGAAGCAGAGGGAAGGGGCGCCCCCATCCCCCTTCTTTTCCCCCTTCATCTTCCGAAACCCTTTCCTCTTCCCCCCCCCCCTTTCCCCCTATAGGCCCTTTCCCCCTCTCCTGCCATTTTTGCCCCAAATTTTTCCCTTTTCCCCTCCCTTCCCCTTTTATGCCACTTTTTCCTCCCTTAAAAACCCTGCCTGCATGCTTCCCCTTCCTTTCCCCCTTCTTTTCCTCACTTCCCTTTCTTTTTTTACTCTCCGTACTGAAAATCCTTATTTCAGTTCTCCCCTTTCTTCTTGTGTTTCCTATCATTTACCCCCCTAGTCTCCCCCCTCCCTTTTTCCCTTTGTATTCCTCCCTTTTTCCCCCTTTTCCCCGGGCTCCCCCGGTGCAGGTGCCCACTGACAAAGCCACCCGGGGCAATTCGTCATTAAAGGTGGCGACTGTGGCGTGAGGTGAAGCTGGGGGTAATTAAGTGTGTGTGTGTGTGTGTGTGTGTGTGTGGTTTTGGTGGTTTGTGTGTGTGTTTTTGTGTGTGTGTGTGTGTGGGGTTGTGTTGTATGTGGTTGGTGTTATGTTTGTTGTTTTGGCGTGTGTGTGTGTGTTTTTTTGTAACCCCCCTAACTTACTCAATTTTGGTTTTTTAGGGTGAACTTACTCCTGGGGCCCCCTTTACTATCGACAGGTCTTTCCCCTCCTTGGCTTTGTTATACCCCGTCTTAAAACTATGTATGGGGTTCCCGCCTCCCTTACATCCTTTGGGAGGGTATTCCCCTTTCTGACGAAAATCTATGACTGAAGAATACTAAACACATCCATGGACTCTTTGGTTTTTTCACTTCCAATTGTGACCCCCTTTTTTCTGTTCCCTCTCTGGAACAACCCCTGTCCATTATCTATTCCAGGGCATATTTTGTATGTCTTACTGTCTCCCCCCTTTTCTCCTTTCCCAGGTCGCGGGGGATTTCCTCCCTTACTTCATAGGACATTCCCCCTTTTTCTGGAACAAACCCTTTTCGCAAAACCCTTTTTACTTTCTTAAAATTTTTTGACGTGCTTGACCAGGCATGGGTTTCCAAATGGGGCGCTACTCCAGTCGGGCCCCACGACACGTTTAAAGTGTCTTGAACGATTCCCTTTAAAAGGTATCGGGGAAAGCTATTCCAGGTTTTTTCCCGGCGCCCATATGCTGCATCAGTTATTTGGGTTCATGTGTGCCTCGGAGACTGCTCGTGTTAGGCCACCCCAAGATCTTTCTCATTTAGTTGGGTGTGTGTGTGTTTGGGGTGTGGGTGTGGGGTGTTGGGTATGTGTTGTGGTGTGTGTGTGTGTTGGTTTTAGCCCAAATTGTTTCTTTGAAAATTTTCCCTTCACTGTTCTATAACATAAAAATTGCGCCCCCCTGAAAACGTGTTTGTTCAAACCCTTTGGATTTATCCCCTTTCAACAAATCTATGCACTGTGTTGCACACTAGTTCAACTTCGACAGCATTTCGTCCAGAAAGTCATTTCTTTCGGTAAAACCTCTATTATGCCAAAAGAGCTTTTGAAAAAAAAAAAGTGAAGTTCCAAACACTTCTGTTTCTCACTTCATCAAGTTCTTTAAATGAGAAAAAAGCGAAAGCCGGGGAAATCATATTTTTTCACAGTGATTGTTTTTCCCTCTTTTGGTTCCCCTGTTTTTCTGTTTTTTTGCCTTCTACGAGGCCTGTCCGGGGCCCTTCCGGGGGCGTGACCCCCGAACCCCCCCCGGTAAAACCCAATTTTGTGCCGAACCAGGGGGCAAATTACCAACCTTAATAGGTTGATAAAATTCACTTTAAACTGCAAAAAGTTCATCATAAAAAATTTCCCCTATTGCGTAATTTGGCGCAGTTTTGAAATACTTTTTTGCGTTTTTTAATTAAAAATTTCCAAAACCCCCCCTTAAAAAATTTTTTTGGGGAAACTGTAAATGAAATCTTTTCCCCGCATCTGACCGCGAAGATTTTACCATTATTTTGTTGTTGCTTGTAATGACCATCTATCGTAGTTGTTGCTGGTAGATGACCCTCTATGGTTGTTCTGTGAAGATACATCTATCGTATTGTTGCTGTGAAAATTACCCTCTATCGTAGTTTTGCTGTGTAGATGACCATCAAAGTGTTGTTGCGTATAGATCCCTATCGGGTTGTTTCGGGTTTAAAGCCTTATCTTGTTGTTACTGGATGATGCCACTATCGTTTGTTACTGTGATAGATGACCATCTATCGTAGTTTGTTACTGTGATAGATGACCATCTATCGTAGTTGTTACTGTGATAGATGACCATTTTATCGTAGTTGTTACTGTTTTAAAATGACATCTATCGTAGTTGTTACTGTGATAGATGACCATCTATCGTAGTTGTTGTGTGATAGATGACCATCTATCGTAGTTTTTATGTGATAGATGACCATCTATCGTAGTTTTTTGCTGTGATAGATGACCATCTATCGTAGTTGTTACTGTGATAGATGACTATCTATCGTAGTTGTTACGGTGATAGATGACCATCTATCGTATTGTTACTGTGATAGATGACCAAATCTATCGTAGTTGTTGCTGTGATAGATGACCATCTATCGTAGTTGTTACTGTGATAGATGACCATCTATCGTAGTTGTTGCTGTGATAGATGACCATCTATCGTAGTTGTTACTGTGATAGATGACCATCATCGTAGTTGTTTACTGTATAGATGACCATCTATCGTAGTTGTTAACTGTGATAGATGACCATCTATCGTAGTTGTTACTGTGATAGATGACCATCTATCGTAGTTGTTACGTGATTAGATGACCATCTATCGTATTTTGTTACTGGGGATAGATGACCAACTATCGTAGTTGTTACTGTGATAGATGACCATCTATCGTAGTTGTTACTGTGATAGATGACCATCTATCGTAGTTGTTACTGTGATAGATGACCATCTATCGTAGTTGTTACTGTGATAGATGACCATCTATCGTAGTTGTTACTGTGATAGATGACCATCTATCGTAGTTGTTACTGTGATAGAGGGCCCCATCTATCGTGTTGTTATTGATAGATGACCATCTATCGTAGTTGTTACTGTGATGGGATGACCATCTATGTAGTTGTTACTGTGATAGATGACCATCTATCGTAGTTGTTACTGTGATAGATACCATCTATCGTAGTGTTACTGTGATAGATGACCATCTATCGTAGTTGTTCTGTGATAGATTGACCATCTATCGTATTTTGTTACTGGATAGATGACCATCTATCGTAGTTTGTTACTGTGATAGATGACCATCTATCGTAGTTGTTACTGTGATAAGCCCAAACAATCGTAGTTGTTATGTAAATAGATGACCATCTATCGTAGTTTTAAAACTGTGATAGATGCCCAAACTATCGTAGTTGTTACTGTGATAGATACCATCTATCGTAGTTGTTGCTGTGATGGGATGACCATCTATCTAGTTGTTACTGTGATAGATGACCATCTATCGTAGTTGTTGCTGTGATAGATGACCATCTATCGTAGTTGTTACTGTGATAGATGACCATCTATCGTAGTTGTTGCTGTGATAGATGACCATCTATCGTAGTTGTTGCTGTGATAGATGACTGTCTATTATAGTTGTTGCTGTGATAGATGACCATCTATCATAGTTGTTGCTGTGATAGATGACCATCTATCGTAGTTGTTACTGTGATGGATGTTACATCCATCTGTCAGTGACATAAACAAGTGTTATGATTTCTTGTTAATTTTGTGTGTGTGTGTGTTGTGTGTGTGTGGTGGTGTGTGTGTGTGTGTGTGTGTGTTGTGTGTGTGTGTGTGTGTGTGTGTGTGTGTGGGTGAGTGTATTTAATCACCTAGTTGAGGTTGCGGGGGTCCGAGTCCGAGCTCCTGGCCCCGCCTCCTCACTGGTCGCTATTTGGTCACTCTCCTGAGCCGTGAGCTTCATAATACCTCTGCTTAAAGCTATGTATGGATCCTGCCTCCACTACATCGCTTCCCAAACTATTCCACTTACTGACTACTCTGTGGCTGAAGAAATACTTCCTAAATCCCGGGTGATTCACCTGTGTCTTCAGTTTCCCAAAATGTGTCCCCTTGTTACTGTGTCCAATCTCTGGAACATCCTGTCCTTGTCCATTTTGTCAATTCCTCTCAGTATTTTGTATGTCGTTATCATGTCGCCCCTATCTCTCCTGTCCTCCAGTGTCGTCAGGTTAATTTCCCTTAACCTCTCCTCGTAGGACATACCTCTTAGCTCGGGGGACTTGTCTTGGGTTTCAAACCTTTGCACTTTCTCTAATTTCTTCACGTGCTTGGCTAGGTGTGGGTTCCAAACTGGTGCCGCATACTCCAGTATGGGCCTAACGTACACGGTGTACAGGGTCCTGAATGATTCCTTATTAAGATGTCGGAATGCTGTTTTG
Organism: Cherax quadricarinatus; assembly: GCF_026875155.1. Lineage (NCBI taxonomy): Eukaryota > Metazoa > Arthropoda > Malacostraca > Decapoda > Parastacidae > Cherax > Cherax quadricarinatus. The sequence continues at coordinate 2,827 of NW_026468687.1, read as the reverse complement.
AGGTTTGCTAGGCGCCCATATGCTGCGGCAGTTATTTGGTTGACGTGCGCTTCAGGAGATGCGCCTGGTGTTATACTCACTCCAAGATCTTTTTCTATGATTGAGGTTTGTAGTCTCTGGCCCCCTAGACTGTGCTCCATCTGCGGTATTCTTTGCCCTTCCCTAATCTTCATGGCTTTGCACTTGGTGGGGTTGAACTCCAGGAGCCAATTGCTGGACCAAGTCTGCAGCCTGTCCAGATCCCTTCGTAGTTCTGCCTGGTCTTCGATCGAATGAATTCTTCTCATCAACTTCACGTCATCTGCAAACAGGGACACTTCGGAGTCTTTTCCTTCCGTCATGTCGTTCACAAATACCAGAAACAGCACTGGTCCTAGGACTGACCCCTGTGGGACCCCGCTGGTCACAGGTGCCCACTCTGACACCTCGCCACGTACCATTACCCGCTGCTGTCTTCCTGACAAGTATTCCCTGATCCATTGCAGTGCCTTCCCTGTTACTCCTGCTTGGTCCTCCAGTTTTTGCACTAATCTCTTGTGTGGTACAGTGTCAAAAGCCTTCTTGCAGTCCAAGAAAATGCAATCCACCCACCCCTATCTCTCTTGTCTTACTGCTGTCACCATGTCATAGAACTCCAGTAGGTTTTTGACACAGGATTTCCCATCTCTGAAACCATGTTGGCTCTGGTGATGAGATCATTCCTTTCTAGATGTTCCACCATTCTTTCTCCTGACAATCTTTTCCATGATTTTCATGCTATACATGTCAGTGACACTGGGCTGTAGTTTAGTGCTTCATGTCTGTCTCCTTTTTTAAAGACTGGGACTACATTTGCTGTCTTCCATGCCTCAGGCAATCTCCCTGTTTCGATAGATTTTTTATAATTGTTGTTAGGGGTACACATAGCGCCTCTGCTCCCTCTCTCAATACCCCTTGAGAGATTTATCTGGCCCCATTGCCTTTGAGGTATCTTTGCTCACTCAAAAAGCCCCTTCCACTTCTTCCCCGGTTTGTGCACTGTGTCCAGCACATGGGGTGTGCCCCACCTCTCCGTCTTTCTGGAGCCCCTTCTGTCTCCTCTGTGAACACTTCTTTGAATCTCTTGTTGAGTTCCTCACATACTTCACGGTCATTTCTTGTTGTCTCTCCTCCTTTCCCTTTCCTTAGCCTGATTACGTGGTCCTTTTACTGTTTTTTTTCCTCCTGTGTGGCTGTACAACAGTTTTTGGGTCAGATTTGCTTTCGCTGCTATGTCATTTTCGTATTGCTTTGGGCCTCCCTTCTTATCTGTGCATATTTTTTTTTCTGGCTCTACGACTGCTCTCCTTATTCTCCTGGGTCCTTTTGCCTTCTATATTTCTTCCATTCCCTAGCACACTTGGGTTTTTGCCTCCTTGCATCTTTGGGTAAACCATGGCCATCCTGGCTTTTTCATTATTCCTTTTTACCCCTTTGGGTACAAACCTCTCCTCAGCCTCCTTGCATTTTGTTGCTACATATTCCATCATCTCATTAACTGGGTTCCCTGCTAGTTTTCTGTCCCACTGAACCCCGTTTTAGGAAGTTCCTCATTCCTGTGTAGTCCCCTTTCTTGTAGTTAGGCTTCATTTCGTCCTGGCCTTCCTGCTTCTCCCTCCACTTGTAGCCCCTACTGTGTATTCGAAGCTTAAAACCACATGGTCACTGGCCCCCAAATGGTCTTTCATATGTGATGTCCTCGATTATCTGCACTACTCAAGGTGAAACTAAGTCTAAACCTTGCGGTTCATCCTCTCCTCTCTCTCTTGTAGTGTCCCTTACGTGTTGGTACATGAAGTTTTTTCAGTACCCCCTCCCATCATCTTAGCCCCCCATGTAACTTGGCCCCCATGTGGCTTCCAAGTTCTCCCATTCGATCTCCTTGTGGTTAAAGTCGCCCCATCATCAGGAGCTTTGCCCTGCATGCATGAGCTCTTCTGGCCACTGCAGCCAGTGTGTCAACCATCGCTCTATTGCTCTGTCGTACTCCTTGCCTTGGCCTCCTGCTGTTGTGGGGGGGTTATACATACTGCTATTACCACCTTGGGACCTCCAGAGTGAAGCGTTCCCGCTATGTAATGACTTTCTTTTCGCTGTCTCCTCTCTCCAGCTCATCAAAATTCCACGATTTTTGATCAGCAATGCCACTCCTCCACCCCCCTGTTCCCTCTGTCTTTCCTCAGGATTTGGTATCCCATTGGAAAGATGGCATCTGTTAACATACCTTTAAGCTTGGTTTCTGTGAGAGCTATGATGTCCGGTGATGCCTCTTTGACTCTTTCATGCCACTCCTCCCACTTATTTGTTACAACCCATCGGTTTGTGTACCATACCTTCAGTTTCCTTTCCAACACTGTGGGTTTATGGGGCCTTTGAGGGTGGGGGACCTGGTTTGGGATACTGTGGGATTCTATAGCTTGGGGGTTGGGTGGAGGCTGTGGGTATGGATTGTAGTGTGTGTTGGGATGGTGATAAGTTGTATGGTTCTGAGAATTTGTTGTGTGTGTGCTTGCCCTGCTGTTCTGTTTCTGCTCTGACTGACCTCTGCTGGTTCCCTCCTTGTCTCTTTTCCTAGCTCCTTTTCGCTTTTTTGTCCTCTCCCTCAGCTGCTGTCGTTTGATTTTGTTCTGTCTCTGTCTAGGAAAACCCTTTTTGTACTCTTCCGAGTATATCAATCGTGGTTTCTCTTGGAGGATCCTGTTCCGCACTGTTTCCGTCCTGAAATCCTTGATTGGTCTGTTTTCTTTCCCCCTTTGAGTACCCCCTTATTCTCTGAAAAATTTTCAATCTCGTCCCTCTTTACCTTTTC